>PITA01004185.1:112141-127270 GCA_004023965.1 Spilogale gracilis
GGGGGGGGGGGGGGGGGGATGCAAGATGACCTAGGCATTCTAAGAATAGTTATACCAATAAACATGTTACTGGCCATACAAGTGAGCAACTATACTCCTGGGCACTTAATTCGCATGCATGAAGATGTGTGTACATGCAAATATCCGTACATGAATAGTCACAGATTTATTCCTAATAGAAAACTGGAATGACCAAGAGGCCTTGAATGGTTACATGGTGTGCTGTGCTGAATCTGTACCATGGCTACCACTCAGCAAACAGAGGACACAAACTATTGATTTTCGATACACACAACCACTAGGGTGATTTTCCTGGGAATTATGCAAAATGATAAAAGAGGTCATATTCTGCATCGCTTCATTTACATAATAATCTGGAATGAATAAAATTATAGAATTGCCAAATTGGTTAGTTACTGCCAGGATCAGGGAAGGGCAGAAAGGAGGGGCTATAAAAAGGCAACATACGGGAACCTTAGTGGCGATGGGAATGTTCTGTATCTTGATGGTCGCATTGTCAATATCCTGGTTGTGATACTATATCACACTTGTGCAAGCTATTACCATGGAAGGTAAGTGGGTAAAGGGTACATGGGCTCTCTTACAACTGGATGGGACTCCACAATCATCCCAAAATTTAAGTTTTTTTTTTTTTTAAAGGACTAGGTTTGGTTACCAGCTCTGCCACCTCATTACTGGGCGGCTGACCTGGAGCAGATTTTAAACTCTCTATCCTCAATTTTCTCATTGGCTAAATGGGACAATAGCATCTGAAACGTGATAAAAACTAAATGTCATTTATGAAGGACAGGGTAATGTGCACAGCACATAGTACTTCAAAATTAGCCTGCTAACATCACAACTCTATGTAGACAAAAATATTATTCTAAACAGTGTCATTCAAACATCCACTGCTAAAGCCATTACAAAGCAATTAATTCAAAAGGTCTCTTCCCAAATTGATCGGCCTAAAAACGGTGTGGCGAGGGGAAGAATTTTTGATTTTAAAAATTGGAATATAAATTTCTAACTAGTTACTGAACAGTCATAACGGATAAAACGAGTTTAAAATGGAACCACAGTTAGTAAAAAGTTGGTAAGGAAATATAGGATACTGGCTAACAAATCTTATTTCTGTGGATTAGGAAGTCAGTAAAAGTTAACGTTTCTGTGCAATGGGAAAAGGTTAAGATGGACTTTTCTAAAATGTGTTTAACTTAAAGTTGATGACTTGGATTTAAGAATCTATGTTTCTAAACATTTTCTCCACCTCTGGAGTTAAAATAAAGTTGGGGGGGCAGCCAAATCCTTATACTTTTATACCTGCTTGGTTTGGAGGTTCAGAAAAGCAACAAAAACACAATCCGGCTCTGTGACAGAGAAAGACAATGCCATGCACTTTACCCCAGAAGATGAGGGGAATTTTAAGCACCCAGTGGATCCCCTTGAATCGCACTGGGCTCCTAGCCTTAAAGCTGATGAAGTACTGGCTACAGCTGACTCACAGAGAGGCTTTTGAAAGAGGTGAAAAGGAAAGGAGTGTTTTTATCATTCAAATTATTCTCTTCCTTTCATTCCCAGCAAGAATCTAAAAGAGCTATTTCTATTAAAGTAAATTATTTTAATAACAAATACAGAAAGTGGGAATCCCAGTGCAAGCCTGGAAGGAGGAAGGCCTGGGAGGCCAGACTCAGGGTTCCATCATCAGGGTCCCAGTGAGGAGCCACTTTCCCCAAAGGCCTGCAATCTTCCTCATGGGTGAAGTGAAAGAAAGATGCCAGATGGGTTTCTACAGCCCTCTGCTAAATCTAAATTCCCTTGGGGGACCATAAACTCTAGTCTCCCGACAGCTATATGGTATGACAAAACTCTTCTCTACCTCTGCTTTGAGACATACCTGTAATTTGCTTTCCCCAAAATGGGCCTGGGAAAGAGTAGGTGAGAGAACAGGGAAAGGAGTAGGGAAAACTAAAAAACAAAACAAAACAAAACAACAGAAAACCCCTGAAATGATCCTAGGTGCAGGAGAGAATCTACTTTCTGCTGCTCATGGTCAATTTTCTCCAGATTTCCTTTCTTTGGGGCCTTTTGGCACAGACTCACAGTATAGAGAGACTAGAACCCAGACTTTATCAACTCTACAGGTTCTGTGCTGGCCCCTCAAACCTGCCAAGAATAAGAGGAGCAAGGAATAGGAGAGCTAGAAGATTACACACCACTTAAGAGATACACTGAAAGTTGCCAAGCAAGGAATGAATTTGTATCCTGATGCAGACAAACAAAACAGTTACAGGGCCGAGAGGAAAAGTGAACACAGGCTGGATATCCGAGAATATTAAGGAGTTACTCTTAGGTCTGATAAGGGTACCATGGCTGTTTTAAAAATGAGGTCTTATCTTCTGGTGACATATGCAAAAATACTTTCTAACGAAGTTGCACGGTGTCTGGGATTTGGCACAAGCCATAGGGCAGGGGTCTGGGTGAACCCCGCGGCAAGGAGGAGATCAGTGCCTAAGGTGGGGGAGGGAGGGCGGGTGCATACGGCTCGTTCTATCTCTGAACTTTGGGTAGGTCTGAAATTTTTCCTAAGAAGCAGTTCCACCGAGAGCCTTGCACTTACTGGGAGGGCAGGAAAAGGAGAGCTCCCTGACCCCGGGAGGCTGGCTGTGGGAAGCGCACAGAAGCCATCCTGCAAGGGCGCGTCCCCCAACCGGCGTCCAGGACCGGGCCCTCCCTCAGCCCCCGAGAAGGGAGAGGCGGAGGCACTCCTCCCCGGGCCAGCGCCCTCCCATGCCACCTCTATCCCCGCTCCAAAGCCGGGGCACCCGGCCGCCGGGAGCTGCGGCCGCACCTGCGCGCACCTGGGCGCACCTGGGCGCAGGTGCGCGGGCGGGGACGCGGAGGCGCGCGTACCTTGAGGATGTTGTCGAAGATGGTGTCGCGGAACTCGAGCAGCGCTTTCTGGTCGAACTCGCGGCCGTGGATGATGCGCATCTGCTTGAGGAAGGTGGACTTGCCGCTCTCGCCCGCGCCCAGCAGCAGGATCTTGACGAGGCGCCGCACGGCGCGCCGCTCGCGGGCCAGCCCCGCGTCGATGTCCCGGCTGCGCCGCCGCGCCTCGCGCTCCGCGTCGCGGGCCCCGCTACCGCCCGCCCTGCGCTCGCGGGCCCCGCCGGCCTCGGCCGGCAGCAGGCAGCGGCTGAGGGTCCGCACCACGCCGGACATGGCCGCTCAGGCCATGGACCCCGCCGCGGGCGAGGCGAGCCCCGCGCGGCAGCCGGCCGCTCCCTCAGGCCGCGTCGGTCCGCCGCCACCGCCGCCGCCGCCCCGAGGCCCGCTCTCGCCCGCCGCTTGGCCCCGGCGGAGGGGCGGGGCGCGGCGCCGACAGAGCCCGGCGATTGGGCCGGTTATCATCCATCCGGGCGAACGCGCCCTCCGATTGGTCCGTGCCGCGCCGGGAGGCGGGCGTCCCTCCGCCCTCGGGGCGGGGCCGGCGCCGAAAGAGGTGGGATCTTTGGGGTGGGGGCGCTTCTCATTGGGCGCGCGGGATGAGGTTCTTTCTTTCAGAATGAAAGGGAGGCGGGGTCGCCGGGGAGGCGGAGCGGCCGTCCGCCATGACCAATTATAATTGCTCTGGGGTCACGTCAGTCACGGCTAACGGACTTGAGATTGGGGGCTTGGAGAAACCGGGCGGGACTAGAAGTGCCAGGTGTACAGAAAGATTCTCCCGGGGTTCCCAGATTGGGTCAACCTGTGAGATCCCGAGGTTCGCTGAGTGGACTTCGTGTTGCGGGAAAATGCCGTTAGGAGGTGCAGCTTCTCGTTTTAGCCGTACAGAGAAAGCTGTTCCTAAACCGTTTCCTTCCAGAAACACGGGGAAGGGGACACACATTTTCAAACAAATGCATCCTTTGACGGTGGCATGGACTCTGGGCGTCTTCTCTAAAAGCTGGCTAAGCAACCACATCACCAAAAGCACCCCCGCCACACACACACCTCGAAAAAACGTCTTAGGTAGCACAGTGATTGGGGTCTGCAGTTGCTGGATGTGAGTTGGAATCTCCCCTCAACACCTTACTGGTTGCAGAACCTTATAAGCGGCTCCCACCCCTAGCCCCCAACCCTGGATTTAGCTTCAATCTCTTCTGCAAAATGGGGGCGATTATAACCTCATACGGTTATGAAGATACAAATTGAGAACATGAATTTGTAAAACACTTCGCAGACTGCGGAGAACCAAGTAAGATCTTGCTAAGAGTTAGCGGACCTTATTACAGATTTCGTACCTGTCCCAGCTGAAGGGAGTCAGAACCTCTTGGAAGGAGCCTAGGTATCTCTTAATCTCCAGGTGACTGGCCAGATTTGGGAACCATGGCCCGTTAAAAGATAAACTGAGGCATATTAACATTTTTAAGAGTTTGCAGTATTTGAGCAAAAATTGAGTCAAAGCAGAAGTGGTTACAAATGTTCCTTGGAATGGGCCAGGGAAAAGACTTCTATAGAAAAAGTGCCAGGAGCAAAGAAAGGAAACTGTCTATACCTTAGAGGCTAGTTGGCTGTTTGTGATTGGTTGTCTTCAGCGTTTTGATTTTGTAAGCCTAAGCCTGAAGCATTTATAGTCTTCAATTTCAGTTTGCTTTCCTAAACCATCACTGCATTAAAGCCACTTTAGTCTAATGGCCTCCTTGTTGAATTATTTTAGCAAGTCTTCAAGATGATCCTGTCCCCAAACCGCCCTTCTCACCAGGTGGATAAAATAAAAACCACCTTGCAAAGGACTGACCCAAGCACCCGGGTTCTACAGGGGATCAACTGGAGCCCTGCTCTCTCTTTCGCTGTATCAGTGTCTCTGAGCGGAGATGGGTGAGTGTTAGAAAAAGTGATTTGTGAATGCTATGTCATCCTGTTCTACCAATAGCGTTTCTGCTCATGAAAACATGAGGCACTTCAGGAGAGGAAGCTGAAGTTGGAAAAGATGCATTCTTTGTGTCAAGAAACATCTATGCTAGTTAGGGAACCAGTCTGCTCAAGTCACTGAACACTAGGAATCCCTAGTCTCTGCCCCAGAACCAGGGTATTCCAGGATCTCAACTCCCCGAGGATCCTAAGTGCTAATGGTGGGTGGCATGTCATTTACAGAGGTATAAATTTGTATCACCTATAAATCAACACAGTATCCACTACTCTGTCATCCTTCAAAAATGATGCAAAAGAAAGTCTTTTTTCTCTGTGAAAATGGTCTTCTGCAGAAAGACAAAACGAGTGTTACAACAGAAGTGGGAAGAATGTGCAGACGCCTCAGAAAACAATGTTTCCTAAACAGAAAATAGGAATTTTGAACAAATAAAGAGGAAAATGTAGACTTCAGCCATGGACTAGAATTAGCTCTTTATTCAGTTAAAAGAAATTATGAAAAGGTGACGCACAAAACACTCTTGAGGAAGTTGCAAATAACTTTACGTCTTTATAAATAACTTTGTGTCTTCGTTTATGCAATTATTCTGTAGTTCCAATTTGGGGAGTTGATAAGGTCTCTGGACATATCCTTTACATTTGTCAAAGGGCTCAGCTGCTTGAAGTAAACAAGTTTATCTGTGTACTTAATAATAATCTCTTAATTATCCCTTACATGTGTATGACAAGCTGTAGTTTTTGAAGTGCTTCCACACACACGATCTTGTTTGTCCTCTGCTGGGAGGGAGGCAAGGCAGAGATTGTTGTCCTAGAAGAATCTGGGTCCCAGGAAGTTCATGTCACATGTCAGGGGAAGTACAGTGGTTAAGTTGTGGAAGGTGGATTGGAAACTGGACCCAGTGTATGTCCCACGTCCTGTATGAAATGGATGAAAGCCTGAGAGCTCAGAAGCTTGGCTCTACTGCCTACTAGCTACGTGATCTTGAACAACTCACTTAACCTCTCTGAGACTTAGTTTACTTATCTGTAAAATCAAGAAAAAATAGGGCTCTGATAAAATGTTGAATAAGCTAATACATCTAAGGAAGACCCTAGCACACAATGGGCATTCAGTAATTTCTAATATTATTATCATTTTCCTAGAGCTTTGGGGATTCAGTGCTAGAAATTTAGAACAATAATACTGGCATGATGGTGAAGAGTCTAGAAGGCCAATACACTATATGATATTAACACCTAAAATCTGGGGAAAGGACAGGTTAAGTAAATTAAGGTACAGCCATATAGATGAAATAACATGCAGTTCCTAAAAATAAGTAAGAGAGAAATTTGTAAACAGATGGCCAGCATCTGTTTAAAGATTGGTCGGGCCGGGGGATGGGTGGCCTAAATGCTCCTCCCAACTTGTGTTCAATTCCACCTCCTGAGCTAAGGGCCAGCCAGGAGGGAGGGTCCAATGGCAGGGCCTGGAATGCATATGTGGAAGCGTGAGCTTCTCTGGGATCTCTAGAAAAGAGAGCAGCCGCGGGACTTTCATCTGCAGCTCCAAGGTCAGGGATAAGGCCCAAAACTCTGGGGTTCCCAAAAGAAATAATCTCTCCTTGCAAGCTATGAATATAGTCCTGTGTGATGTCTTCCTTGGCCTTGGAAAATGCAGGCGAGCTGCACAGGCAAAGGAGCTGAAAGATTTCCCGTCTCTGAGAATGGGAGCTTGCCAACAGCCACAACTGCTGAAACACAGGAGCTTCCTCTCTGTGCTCAGAGGAGCAACATCTTGCCTGTTACCTCGTATTTCATCACTACAAAGAGACCCTAAGAGCTTGCCCTGAAAGTTAAAGTGCTCTGAGTAGAAAAAAGAAAGTCTGAATAGGGTTAAGGGGACCGAGGTGCTAGAGAGAAGAAACAGAACATCTCAACTAATGGTAAATGGATGAAAGCTTTACATCATCACCATCACCGTCACCCACCACCACTACCACTACCATCATCACCACCTTCATCACCATCATCACCACCACCATCACCACCATGACCACTATCATCATCACCATCAGTATCATTGCCATCACTGTCATCACCACCACTAACCACCACCACCATCACCACCACAATCACCATCATCATCACCATCCCATCACCACCAGTCATCATTCCATCTTAGGAGAGGTGTTCATGGTATAAAATGGTATTGTAGGGGCAACTGGGTGGTGTGGCTGGTTGAGCATCTGACTTTTGATTTTAGCTCAGGTCATGATCTCAGGGTCACGAGATGAAGCCCTGCATCAGGCTCTGTGCTCAATCCAGAATCTGTTTGAGACTCTCTCCCTCTGCCTCTCCCCTTCCAATCTGCTCACACACACTCCCTCTCAAATAAATAAATCTTAAAAAAAAATAAAATGGCATTGTACAACAATAACAAATGATGAAGATAACCATTGAGAAATGTTGAAAACAAGATGAGAGAACTGGAAGATAAAGTGAAAGAAATATGTCAAAACGCAGAAGACAAGTATAAAGAGACGGGAACCATGAGAGGAAGGAAGAGAGAGTTACATGGAAATGCTAAGAGTTCTAAAAGGACGAGGGAGAGAGATAGAAGAGAGAAATAATAAAGAGACTTATTTTTCTGACAGTATTGTGGGTCAAATACTCATAACAACCCTTCTGCAACAACAATTAAAAAATGCCTTATAAACTATTCAAAAAAAAAATTTAAGGGTCACTGAGCTGATTAAGAAAGCCTCAGGGGGGCGCCTAGGTGGCTCAGTGGGTTAAAGCCTCTGCTTTTGGCTCAGGTCATGATGTCAGGGTCCTGGGATTGAAGCCTGTTTCCTCTGCTCTCTTTGCCTACTTGTGATCTCTTTCTGTCAAATAAATAAATAAAATCTTTTTTAAAAAATAAAAAAAGATAGCTTCAGGGACCAAAATCAAAGTGGAAACAAAAATTCTGAATTTAGCAGATTAGTGGTGAAGTCACCAGCTTCCCTGACAACATCTGTTGAATCCTTGAAGATTAGGGTTCTATTTTCCTGGCTGTAGGAGATAAAAACCTAAAGATCATTAAAGGTAGAGAGTCTGATAGAAGTGTAAACCTAAGGCCAGAAAGGACTACATATTCAGTGAAAGAGCTGGTAAAATCAACAGTATGAATGTCAATCATTCATCAACAGATTAAGTTCCAAGGGAAGTGAGTGTACATTTTTTTTTAACAACCTGTGAACACTGAAGAAAATAAGGCATCATGAACAAAAGCCAGCCCAAGATACAAATAACAGAATTACAGTAAAAAATGTGGGATACTGCACTTGTCAAATACAAATGGTAGAATGAATATGCTTAATATTTCTAAAGAAATAAAAGAGCCTGGATGGCTCAATCGGTTGAACATCCAACTCTTGGTTTCAGCTCAGGTTGTGATCTCATGGTCCTTGGATCAAGCCCTGCACTAGGGTCCATGCTCAGTGAGGAGTCTGCTTGGGATTCTCTCTCTTTCCTCTCTTTCTGCCCCTTCCCCTGCTCCCACATGCATGCATGCATTCTCTCTCTCTCTCTCAAATAAATAAATAAATCTTAGGGAATAAAAGAGGGTATTGAAAGTATGAATAAGGAATAAGAGAATATAAAAAATGTTTGGGAAGATATGAACAAGAACCAAATAATACATCTAAAAAATGAAAACTATAATTGAAATAGAAACATAATGGGTATATTAAGTTGTAGACTAAGAAACAGATGAAGAGAGGAAGCTGAAATATAGCCCTGAAAACATCACCTTGGATCCAACAAGAAAATACGGAGAATAAGGGACAGGAAAGACCTCCTGCACATCTATCTCACCAGGGTTCTGGAGGGGCTAGAGAGAAGAGGCAATATTTGAAGAAATCACAGCTTAGAAGTTTAAGTTGACAAACAACACAAACTGCTCAGCTTGATAAATGAAATCTAGACGGAGATATACCATCATGACCTTGCAGGACATCAAAGACAGAGAAGACCTTGAAAGCAGCCAGAGCGAAAGCAATCAGAGCTACTATTTATATGAGACTTACTAGGGATCAGGCACTATTCTAAGCACCTTGCATGTGCTAGCTCAGGTAACCCACAAAGCAACCACGGAAATGGAAAGCTGATCTCTCAATGGCAAAAGTAGAAGCTAGATTGGAATTAATATCTTAAAAGCATTGACGGGACATAACCATTAGCTTAGAATGGTAAACCTAGTAAAAGTATATTTCAAGAAAACGGGATATGAGGGTATTTCAAACAAATAAAAACAGACAATTACTTTATCCTAATAATGTGTGTTATGGGCACATAACTGTGCCTTCTTCCCAAAACTCATATGTTGCCCTCTTAATCCTCTGGACCTCAGAATGTGAGTCTATTGGAGTATAGGGTCTTTAAAAAGGTAATTAGGTTACAAGGTCATGGGGGAACATGAGACCCCATGACTGGTGTCTTCATAAAAAAATGAAATTTGGACACAGATGCATACAGAGGGAGAAAATGGCCACTTATAAGCCAAGGAGAGAAGCCACAGAAGAAACAAAACCTGCCAGCACCTTGATTTTGGATTTCTAGCCTCCATAAATGTGAGGAATTTAACTTCTGTTGTGAAGCCATCAATTTTCTGCAGTAATTTTGCTATGATAATCTAGTATGATGTGCTTCAAGAAGAAGGAAAAAAATCATCTCAGAAGGAAGGTCTGCCATACAAAAGGAAAGATGGACAGTTTGTGAACACATAGGTAATTCTTATCACTGACTATATTAAATAACAATAATAATTTTTTTAAAGATTTTTATTTATTTGACAGAGAGAAACACAGCCAGAGAGGGAACACAAGCAGGGGGAGTGAGAGAGGGAGAAGCAGGCTTCCCGCCGAGCAGGGAGCCCGATGTGGGGCTCGATCCCGGGTCTCCGGGATCATGACCTGAGCCGAAGGCAGTCACTTAACCAACTGAGCCACCCAGGCGCCCCAACAATAATAATTTTAACTTGTGGAGTTAAGGGAAAAATTTCCCTGAAACACCAGACACCAAAGGTATATATATAAAGTAGATATATTAATGTGTATATATATATATATATAATGTAGATAGAGAGATAGATAGAGGGGACGATAATAAAGTGTCGTAAGTTCTTTTAATTGTTCGAGAGGAGAATAAACATTTTGATTAATGTTAAACTTTGTCAAGTTAAATATTCATACTGAAAATTTTAAGGTAAACACAAAAAGAAGAGAAATAGAGTGTATAAGTTCCACCCAAGCTGAGGAGAAAAATGGAATGAGGAAGCAGAAGTCAACCAAGACAACAGAATGTGAGGAATGAAAGAGAAAGAAGCACAGGAATAAGAGCAGGATGAATGAGGCAGAATAAGGTATAAATACATCCAAATATATGGCTCATCAAAATAAATATGAATAGACTAAAATAGTTCAAAGACAAAATCTGTCAGACTGGATGCAATAAAAACACCACCTAGCCACCTCCTCCTAAAGGACTTGATGACCCAGAAAAGTTCAAAGTAAAAGAATGAAAGAAGATTTACCAGGCAAATACCCAACAAAAGAAGTCTGGCATATTTGTGTTAATAGGTTACAAGGAAAAAAAAAGGTGACAAGATAGATTTTAAGTCTAAAAGCACTGCTAGCGATGAAGAGTCATTTTATACAATAAACGGTTTATGGCACTGGTAAGAAATAACAATTCTAAACTAGTATGCACCTAATAACAGCCTCAAAAACCAAAAAGAAAGAATGGACACAACCTCAAGGAGAAACAGAGGAATCCACCATTACTGCTGGGATGAGGGTGTGGGTTAAACATACCTCTGCTAGTAATTAATAGTTCAAAAAATCAAAGAATATGGTTGTGGGAGTCTGTTACTGTAGGCCCCTCAAATAACCACTTCTGGTTTGAATCTGCATTGACAAACAGACTGTGGCTTCCTTAAGGAAACCTGCTAGCTTCTGTTTCTGTGCATTCAGAACTCTGCCACCTTGGAAGTCAGGTGCTGAGCTGGAGACACTGTGAGAAAAGGTGAAGACCCCAGGACAACCTGCAAAGGGAGACTGCTCCAGCCACCCCAGTGTCCCAGCTGAGCTGTACCCTCAGGCAACCCGCAGGTGAACCGTGCCGAGGGAAGGACAAGCACAGCTGCCTGGCTGAGTCCAGGGTGCAGTCATGACCACATGAGATGCTAAGTCACTAAGATGTGGACCAACTTGTTATGCACCAGTAGATAACTTCAGTGACAATGAACAAGTTTGACCTACCACAAATAGGATGAACAGCGACCTCAATAATTACAGAATACATATTCTGTTCAAATACAAGGAACGTTTTCAAATTGACCACCAGGGGGGTTAGAAAGCAACTTTGAACACATTTTCAAGTGTTGGTGTCATCTCAATCTCATTCTCTGACCATGTCACAGTTAAATTTGATATTATTATCTAAAAAATGTGTCAAGTTAAATTTGATATCGTTAACATTAATAGACCTTCTGAAAACTACAAAGTTTTAGAAGTTATAAATAGACTTTCTAAGCAGATAGCCCAGCTTGTTAAACTTGTTTGCTATAGCATCAAGTAAAAAAGATCATGGGGTTGTTTGTTTTTGCCTCTTAACCTAATGTGTCCTTACTGCTACAACCGCCATGTGGTGATACAGTCCACAGTGAGACTACACATTCTGATCCTGGCTCTGTTCCCTACTCACTGTGTGGTCTTGAGCAAATCACTTAATCTCTCTGTGCCCTGCTTCTCTTCATCCATAAAGCGCAAACAATAATGGCATGAGTTGAAATTATTGAAGATTCGATAAGACCTGTAAAGTCCTAAGAAGAAAGATGTGCAAAAAGTAAGATCTTTGTTAATGTTAATAATTACTACTATTATTACTATTATTACCTGCACTGACACTGATACTTGGCAGTGTAAAGTCTCTCACACAAAATCACACATCAAGGAGGTGGCAAAGCCCCTGTCTCTCTGCCTTCCTTGGCACCCTTTGCCCCCTTTACAGCATCACATTCTCCCCTTTTGTGGGACTAGGAATAGAATCACCATCCTTTCTCCCCCTCACCCCCTCAAGCCCTTCCACTCTGGAGAATTTAGCAACTCTGGCTCATATTCTGGGGAAAGATTGTTCTTGCCTTAGGACCTTCCTCCAGTTACTCCCTCAGCTCCCCAAACTGTCCTACTTTCAATTCTCTCCTAGGCATTCACCTTTTTGGGCTAAGCTCAAACCATACTTTCTCAGGAAGACTTTCCTGACCCCAAAATTTCCCTCCTACACCAAACTAGGGTCAGTTCCCGTTGTCTACTCTCCTAGTACCCCATGCTTTCCACTTCCAGCATTTATCACATTTAAAATTATCTGTGTCATTATATGTTGAATATCTCACCAACTGTATCCGTGAAGCAGTCTGTCGATGTAGGGCTAGAGCCCTGCACCTGTGCATAGTAGGAACTCAATCACTGCTTGTTGGATAGACAGGTGGAAGGAAAGAAGGAGGGAGTGAAGAATGGATGGATGAATGGATGGATGGATGGATGGATGATTGGATGGATGGATGGATGGATGGATGGTTGGATGGATGGATGAATGAATGGATGGATGGATGGTTGGATGGATGGATGGATGAGCAGATGGATAGATGGATGGGTGAATGGCTGGCTGAGTGGGTAAGTGGATGGAAGGATGGGTGGATGGATGGATGGATGGATGATGGATGGATGAATGGAAGGATGAGTGAATGGATGGATGAGCGGGTGGGTGGGCGGATGAGTAGATGATTAGATGGATGGTTGAATGGCAAGCATAGTCTCTAGGGGCCTTGAGGGCATCACAGAGGAACCTCTCTTTAGGATAGGCCTTGTCATTTCTCTTGGAAGGGGACAAGAGAATTGTTTGGAAGAGAGCTGTCTTGCTGGTTGACTAGTTCACCCAGAGTCAGCATGTTTTTAAGGAACAGTTAGTTATGGGACCCAAGACCCATGTGCTATGGCACTTTCCTATTTGAACCTAGGTTCTACTTAACTTGACCCCAAGTGCCAGAAGGAGAACATTTATGGGAGCTAAGAGTCAACAATTCTGAGAACCAAGTCAGCCATCTGGACAGTGGGGATAGTTCTGATTTCAGTTGCTGCTCCAGGATCAGACATCTTTGGTATGTGTTAGCATTTCATCCTCGGTGGCGACACACGTGGAGACTTTCATGTCACCTCTGAGGAGCAGGCTAGGGTCTGGGGAGGCCTTTGGAGGATCCTGAAGAAACAGCCAGTTCACAAGGACTGCACAAATGCAAGGTGAAGCAGAAGGTCACATGTTCTTTGGACTCAGTTTAGCCTCACGAAATTCTTCTAAACCCAAGATTTATTCATTTCTGACTCCCACCTCAAGTCCATTGAAGGCCATGGGTGGGGGGCCTTTCGAGATTTTATTTATTTTATTTGTGTGTGTGTGACAGAGAGAGAGAGAGAGAGAGAGAGAGAGCGAGCGCGGGAGGGAGAGAGAAGGGGCAGAGGGAGAGAGAGAATCCCCAAGCAGACTCCCCTCTGAGTGTGGAGCCTGATGCAGGGCTTGAGCCCAGGACCCTGAGATCAGTGCCTGAGCTGAAATCAAGAGTTGGATGCTCAACCAATCGAGCCACCCAGGTGCCCCTGAGATCTCCTTTATTTCAACTCATCCCAGGACGCAGGCTGCCCCAGCAGCCACCATCATGAAGACTGCTGATCCCAGGACAGGGAAAGAAAGAGCTCTGAAGGTTTGGGACCGGCAGTGAAATGAGCAACAGGAAAGTGAGTCTCTTCTGCATACAGCTCCTTGACCAGAACTTGGGACGGTTCGTTTGAGGTGTCTGTTTGGGGAGGCCATCCTACTCAGTGATTTAATCAAACACTAATCCGGAAGTTCCTGGGACAGTGTGTTGTAGATGTGATTGACATCTACAATCAGCGGGCTTTAAGTAAAGGAGATTACCCCATTAACGTGGGTGAGCCTCATCCAATCAGTTGAAAGGCAAGAAGAATAAAAACTGAGGTTTCTCAGAGCGAGAGAGTCCTGCCTGGGCCTCCAGCCCACCGAGCTGCCTCCCAGAGCTCACACCTGTCAGTCTTGCAATCCTGTGAGCCAGTTTTCAGAAATACATCTCTTGATGTATATAAATATAAGCCTCTTGCTATAGATCACATCATATACACAATTATTATATATAACATTATATGTATAGAATGTCCTGTTAGTTCCAGGTCTCTGGGGAAGCCCCATGGTCCACAGCTGGTTGTGTCCGTCTCAACAAAGGCACCAAGAAGTACCGTCTTAACCACATACCATGAGGACACCCCAAATCTTTGGTTGCTAGAAATAACTACGGTGGAGTTTCAGCAAAGGTTAGAGATAATCCATGGGAAAACACTTAGGGTGCAAAGTATACCCCGAATATAGTGGGCTCTGCCCCTTGCTGGCTATGCTGACCCCCTGGGCCAGTTACTTACCTCTCTGTGCCTCCATGTCCTACTCTGTAGACTAGAGATGAACTAAGCAAGCCTGAACAGCTTGTAGAGATGAAACGGATTAATAGCCGGGAGGAATTTAGTCTGGCACGTGGGCGGTTAGCGTCTTCCTATTATGCCCGGCTCCCTTCTTGTCCTTGACCTGCCTGGAGATGCTGCCTAACCCACTGTGGGTTTCTCTGCCCTCTAGGGCCAGGAGCACTGCAGCCCCGTGCCTGGTCTTGCCCTGCTGGAGCCGCGTCCCATGGTGGCCCTCTCTGGCTCACTGGGGCCCCCCTCTGGTAGTCTGCACAGACCAAGGCTCCCAGGGCATAGAGGCATCGTGGGGGGTGGGCTCAGAGCCCGCTTCCTGGGGAAGGAGAAGGGCAGGGGAACTGCCCAGGCTCAGAGACCCCCCTCCAAAAGTTGCCTATGGGGAGCATTCTGCAGTGAAGCCCAGAGCCTGAGGAGTGGTTCCGTTCAGTAGCTATGACTTGGGGAGCGAGGAGCTGTCCCAGGACTGGCTACGGAATTTGCAGCGCCCAGTACAAAATGAAAATATGGGGTCCCTTGTTCAAAAGATGTTAGGAATTTCAAGGCAGAAGGACATTGAACCAGGTGTGGGGCTCTGAGTCTGCTGAGAGCATGGGCCGGGGGGGGGGGGGGGGGGGGGGGGGGGGGGGGGGGGGGGGGGGGGGGGGGGGGGGGGGGG
>PITA01004186.1:0-24783 GCA_004023965.1 Spilogale gracilis
AGGGGCGGCGAGAAAACTAGGCGTCCAGGGCCTAGCCCCTGTGGCCAAGAGCCACCAGGGAACAGAAAGCGCCCATTGTGACGGGCAGGTGACGTGGGAAGGATGGAGACTGCTCCTGGCACACAGACTCAATAAAGCTTTTGGACTGAAGCCACTCATCTTCCTCTTCAAGGGTCGGGGGGCCCTGGAAGAACTGAGTTCTGTCTGACGAGGAGCCAGGACGCCCAGGTTTTTGACTCTGGTCAGGGTCAAATGCAAGCAGCAGACGTGCGCAACGAAGGAAACCAGAGGCCCCTCCAGCTTGAGATCTTTTATTCTGGAGGTAGGAGGGGGTCAGCATGCTCAGGTGGGGAGGGTCCAGCCCAGCTCCTCCAGCCCAGCCCCCAGTGCATGCCCAGCCCCAATAAGTTACCCAGGTGCGCAGCAGCCCTCCCTCCTGAGTGTCTGTCCTTCTGCTCCACCCCAGACCGGGCTGACTTGGCTCAACACAAGGGCCGCCTGTCCCCAGCCTGTGGGCAGTGCCACATGGCAGGCTGGGGAGGGGAGAAGCAGCTGGGCCACGCCCTGGGGCTGAGGGGGCAGAGGGGCCGCCCCTGGCTCTGAGGGGTCAGGACTTGGAAAACGGCCTCCTGGGCAGGCCAGGGGCCCAGTCCCCGAGGTTCGTGCCTGACGAGGTGGTGGTCAGGGTAGGGTTGCCATCACACCTCAACTGCTGGGTCTGAGCCTCGGCCCTGGCGCTGTAGCTGCTCTTCCTGCTTCATCTTGGGCTTCTCTGTCCGCGTGTGCCACACCAGAACCTGCCCCGGGAGCATTTCAGTTAGAGCTGGGCCCAGCTAGAATGAGGCCTCTGGGGCCCTCAGTGTGGAACGGGTTCTCTCACCCCTTCTGCACACACAGCGTTGGCTGCAAAGTGTGGAGGGCAGGGGCCTTCGGTGCCCCGACACTGGGGCCTTAACCCCTTACCCCCTCTGTGCTAGGTGGGTGCCCAGGAGGCAGCGTGGCGGACCACTTTCCGACCCTGGCTCCCAGTTTCCCCTGCAGTAGAGTAAGCGAGGTTGAGTCCGGGCTCTGTACAGTCCCTCCTGGTTCAAAGGCCCATCCTTTGAGTCTCCTCCCCGACGCTTTACTCCTCCCCCATCACCCTTCCATATCCCAGAGTCGGGTTTCTGCCCACCTCCAGCTCCTTACCCGAGTGCAGTTAGCTGCCCGTGGCTCCAGGTCCTTGGGATCCACGAGGTGGCTCAGGAGACTGCTCTCTAGGTGGCCCCGGGGAGCAGTGGCATCAAACTGGGCATTGGGCTTAGCCAGCAGCAAGGGCAGGGCAACAGCAAATCCTGCCATGTCCACTGGGAAGGGCCTGTTGGGCTCCCACGCTGTGTGGAAGCCCACAACCCGGCCATCCTGTACCCGAGGGCCCTCGAATCGCAGGCCGCCCACCAGCCCCACAGGCCACACTGAGACACCACGGGTCCAGCGCATCTAAGAGAGGTCAGGAGAGAAGAAACAGACAGGGGTGGCCCAGGGGCAAGGGAGCAGCAGGAAGGGCCACTGGGGTCACTCGGCCGCTCTGCTTCCCCCTCCTCACACCGGTAACCAAGGCAACGGCGAGGCTGGCCCCACCAGCCTCTTTCTCCCTCCCCACCCCCGGGCTCACCTCCTCGAAGAGTTCCCGGCTGTAGGTGTTGTCATCATCGGCAAAGTAGACGACTCCCCGGGTGCCCGCTGGAGGGGGGTCCTTCTCTCCCCCCACAGCGCCCCCTCCGCTCCGGAGCCAGTCCAGGGCCCTGTTCCGTTGCTCTACCCCGCGGGGCCGAACCCAGCCAGGCTCACCCTCCCTGAGCCGCTGGGCCTTGGGGGTGAGGACCGCCAGGTGTGTGAAGAGGAGGCCCGAGGCCGCCAGCAGCCCGGAGACCAGTGGGGTGGGGCCCTCGGCATCCTCCACCAGCAGCCAGTGCAGCCGGGGCACCAGACTCAGTGTCTGGGACAGCCGTACCAGCTCGGCTTTCTGCACCAGCCTGCAGGGGGAGAGACGCAGAGGAGGACAAGGGGTCGGCATCATCTGCTAACGCGGGCCGGCCAGTACACATAGCTTCTCCTGGGCCCCTTCCAGTATCCCCCATGGTCTTTCCCCAGCCAATACCCAAACCCCCTTTCTTGCCTGTCAACTCCAAGCTGCGCTCTACCTGCCCTGCTCCTGGCAGCACCCTCGAGCCCAGGGCTCTGACTGTCGGAGACTACAAGTTAAGCACACAGGCTTTGGAATCAGATCTGGGTTGGAAGGCCAGCACTGTAACTGAGTAGGTGAGACACTGGGGGAAATGGGTAAGACCTTCCCAAGCCTCAGTCTCCTTGGCTAGGAAAATGAGAATAACGGTACTTCACAACACTGCTGTCTTAAAAGTTAAGTTATAATGACTTTCTAAAATACCAGGAGGGCTGGGTCCTCTTCCTGGGTTTCTAGGTAGAAAGACTGAGAGAAGCCCTTTGCTTCATTGCTCTCCAGGGGAGGGTTTTCCAGAGTTTAGACAAGAAACTGGGAAGGTGTGGCCCAGGCTCTTCTAGGCTTTTTTATCCAGCTGTCTGCCCCAGGGCTGATGTTGTGTGTATGAAAGGGGACCGGGGGTCTAGAGCTGCCTGTGCCTACATGGGTCAGCCACCCGCTTCTGGGGGTGGGTGTTGGCAGGCATTTTAGCTACAGATCCAAAACCATGTTCCCCAGTTGGTTTGTACCAAAAGAAAGCTACATTTTAATTAAAAAAAAAAAAAGTAAAGTTCTTAAATAGCACAGTGCCTTGTGGAGATAAACACACTGTAAATCATAGCTGTTGTAACTATTTCTAGATTCTAGTATGACTGTAAGGCCAAGCCCTTTCCTACTTCAGTTTAGTCAGGGATCCTCCAACTTTCTCACCAAAAGATCCCTGAGAGAGAGAGAGAGAGAACTCAAGGCCAAGCTCAACATTTCATCAGAACTTTCTTCTTAAAATTTGTTAGGACCTGTGTCTTCTACTTCAAAGCATACCCCTGTCTATTTTACTAGAAAAACAACCATTTTCCCCACAAATCTTTGAGGAGAGATGTGGTTCATTTATCCTGTCATTTGGCAGGCCCCAGTTTGAGGAACATCCCCTGGCCAGTGCCTCTGTAAAGTCATCATCAACCCCAACCTCCTGGCCCATGCAGGCCTCTTGGGTACACCAGAGCCCATTACCTGGCGTAGGTGGGGGTAACAACATAGATAGTAGGCAGGGCCTCAGGTTCAGGGGGCTGGGCAGGGGCGGGGGGTGGGCGTCGGAGATCAGCTTGCAACTGGGAAATCCTCAGATCCTTCTGCCGAAGCTGCTCTGCTGCTGCCCGCAGGGGAGGGAGGCAGTCACACGGCTGACCTGGTCCCAGGAAGCAGGGAGAGGGGCAGAGAACCACAGCATGTTGAGCTTCCCAAAGGGGCATAACCTTCTCGTTCAACTCCCAGCCAGAGAAGGAATCTCTCAACAACTTCCCTGACAGCCTCTTCCACATCCCTGGTAGGGACAGGGGGCCGGCGAGCTCATGGCCTCAATCCGCAGCTCCCTCCAACTACAATCAATTCCATCTGTTAGAGCTTTCATTCAGAAATTGAGCTGATCAGCTGCCTCCATCCCTTCACCTGCTGATCCTAAGGTTGCCTTCTGGAGCCATAAAGAACAATTAGATCTCCTGAAACAGGACAGTCTTTCAAATACCTGAGGATCAAGCCCAAAGCCCTCTCTGTGTAAGAGGCAACATTCCATCTGTTCCCTAGCTGTGTGACCAAAAACTCATGAAACTCATTGATTCCGTTATTGGATAAATATTTATTGAATGCTCCTCGTGGGAGGCACACAGCCTTAGGTGCTGGGGATGCCGCAGGGAGCAAGGTGGACAAGGTCCCTGCCTTCATGGAGCTTTCAGTTTAGTGGAGGAGACACTGAGCAAAGAAACAAATTAGTAAAATCACTCCGAATTGTGATAAGGGCCACGAAGGAAACACGTTAGAGAATAAAAGAGAATCCAGAAAAAGAAGAGTTACGCTAGCTAAGGTGGTCAGGGAAGGCCTCTCTGAAGCGGTGACATTTGAGCTGAGAACTGAAGGATGAGAAAGCGGCGGCCAGGGAAGAGCAGGGAGAAAAGCACCCCAGCCCGAAGGAACAGGTTAAGAGCTTGAGAGAGCAATGCGCGTGGGCTTTTCGAGACACTGTCATGCAGCCAGTTCGGCCGGAGCAGAGCGAGCGAGTGGGAAGGGCAATAGGGTAGGAAAGGCCACAGGATCATGCGGGGCCCTGCGGACTCTGGGAAGGAGTCTGCATTCCATCGAGATGCGGCGGGAAGCCGCGGTGCCTCCTACTGAGGGGAGTGCGCCGGCGGCCGCAGAGGGCTGTCGGAGGGCCGAGCCAGCTGAATGGTGTCTACGCGGGGGTTCATCCCCAGGGCGGGATGCACGGCGGCGGGCGCCCTCCGGCGGGCCCGCCGCCCCCCCGCCCCGCCCCGCTCACCGAGCTGCACCAGCGCGTAGAGGAGGCCCGCGATCGACACCAGGAAGTAGGCGAGAAACACGTTCTTCAGCTTCAGCTTCATGGCCAGGCCGCCACCCGCGCCCGAGCAGGCGGGGTCCCGGGGGAAGCGGGGGTCTCCGCCCCCCACCCGCTAGCCTGCAGATCCCGCCCCTGCAGCGGCCCCGCCCCGTGTCCCGCCTTCCCCACGCTCCTCTCCACCCGCTCCCGCGAGCGGGGGCCCGCGGCGCCCGCCCGGGCCCACTTCCGGTCAGTCTGCACCCCGCCCCTCGGCTTAATTTCCGGTCCCACCGCTTGGTTCTGGGAACCACGGGAGTGGATGACGTCACATCCGGCGTGGCGAGCTCGCGGAGAGGGTGGTCAGAAGGCTGGTGGGAGCGACTTTGAGACCTTCCCCTTGAACTCCAGTCCCTGTGCCCAGATTTCCTCATTTTCATTCATTCACTTAGCAGCCACAGCACCCAGTAACAGTTCCATAAATGCTTGTTACACGAATGAATGAAATCTAGGACTTCTCACGTGCCAGGCCTGTGCTCTGGGTGTCTCTCACGCATTACATTTCTTATTCTAATCCTGAGATAGGTGGTATTTTCCCCATTTTATGGACAAGCAACCGAGGTTGACAAAAACTACAAAATTGCCACTACACAGTTTTCTATGTCTCTTCTAGATACCTGTTTGTTTTTTTTTTTTAAGATTTTATTTATTTGAGAGATCACAAGTAGGCAGAGAGGCAGGCAGAGAGAGAGGAGGAAGCAGGCTCCCTGCTGAGCAGACAGCCTGATGCTGGCCTCCATCCCAGGACCCTGAGATCATGACCTGAGCCACCCAGGCGCTCTAGATACCTGTTTCTCAACGGATGACAATAGCGGTGACGGTGTATGGGGGAGGGCAGTGGGCTACCTTCCAGGAAATTGGGAATATTTGAACTGAGAATTGCATGAATACATCCCCTAACTACTCATAGGCACAAGCTTTCCTGAGCATTTTCCCTAAAAACAAAACAAAAAAAAACCCCACCCTCTTGTTTCTGGCAAAATAATCTCTAAAACTGGTAGTCTCCAAAATGGAGAGATCCATTTTCTGTCACCAAAACAATGGAGAGTTTTAAAAAGTGATGCTGAGGAAAAGCAGCCTTTTGCATGAGAACATGACTACAAAGCGGTTTCTATTCAAGAGGGACCCTATCAGCTCTGGTCACCGCTATTAACTAGGCCTGATAAAACCCGAGGACCTTGCTGGACGCCGCTGAAAATACTGGCATCTAGCAAGTTGAGGAAGACTTGCCCTCATTCATTTTGAAGTTAAATGAGGCTTATGCTGAAATTAGATGAAAATGTCAGCCCCCCCACCCCCAAAAGAAAGAAAGAAAGAAAGAAAATGTCAGGCCCTTAAGCTTCTAAGGGTCTGTGATTCAGGCCAGAATCAGAATCCAGACACCAACAGTTATGGTTTATCTCTTTATTGTTTCTCCTTTTATCAAAACCTGCCAGAGCTGGGGGCCAAGAGGAAGTAAAAAAAAATTGCCACAAATATTCCCCCTTGTCCCCAGTTAGTCCTCCCCTACCTCCCACCCAGGGCTTCAGGCCAACCCCGGGCACACATGATCATCTCCCCCCACCCTCAGCCTTCTCCCAGCAATAAATACAGGTGACCGTGATTCGATGAAACCACAACTGATTTCTCCATCTTGAATGCCCCTCAAGGGGACAAAAAGGGGGCAAAAGAAGTTTAATGCCCATCCCCTCTTATGGAAGAGTGGAAACTTCTTTTCCCCAAGGGACAGGGGAGATAGAACTGCCCCTGTCAGAACTGCAGCAGCTCTAGAAGCAATCAGGGAGAGGAAAGGTTGGGCGACAGGCAAGAGGATGTTCTCCAGCAACCTCACTCCTTTGATCCATTCATCCCTTACCAGGTCCCAGTGTAACAGTGGGGCATAAAAAGGGGAGGGCTGACAGAGAAGAATCGGAGAAAGAAATAAAAGGAGGGAAAGTGATTTGGTGGGAAGGGAAGGGGAAGGAGAAAAGGAGCCCTAAAGCTCATTGCCCTCATCATCTTCCAAGAAATGGCATCAATACCATCAAGAGGTATAAACGAAGAGGGTCTAGAGGAGATTCAGGGCCCCCCGAAAGGAAAAAGAAGGGAAAGCAAGGGCCTCATGGTCCCCAGGTCTTCACAGGTGAATGTGCTCCAGTTAGAGCAACAGAGTGTTGGGAGGTGACGGGAGATTTGTTGTCAGCAGGGTGGCAGAGGTCAGGTCACAGGAGGAATTCAGAGCCCAGGGACATCTTCTCATCCTGCCCAGATGTTGGCAGAATCTGAGTCTTCAGATAAGAAAGGTGAAGTCTGGGGAGGGTCAAACTCCAAGGCAGAAGGAAAAGGAACTGTCATCGCCACTGCACCCCTCCCACCCTCCAACATCCCTTGCGTTATCGCAGGTGAATACTCCAGTCAGATGCCACGTTGACGCCAGGCTTGCGCAGGATCAACACAGAGGTCTCAGGATCATGCTGGAAGGACAGGCGGCTCTCAGGAGATCCTGTCGGGAGGAAAAAGAAAGCATTTCATGGTCATAGCAACAGGCGATGGCATCGCAACTACTTTCCTACAGGCAAGGTGTCCCCAGCCCTGCCCCCACTTCCCCACTTTCCCCACCCTGAGGGCCAGTCTCACCCCTCACCTTTTGTCTGGAGTACCACGGCTGCTGGCTTTCCAGCCCCTATTATTACCACCCGCTCAATCCAGATTGGTGTCTCAAAGTGGCCTTTGGGGTCTGCTGAGCTAGAGGGAACAAAAACAGGAGATGTCAGAGAAAAAGGAAGGAGGAGACCCAGAGAAGGTCATACGCAAGGAAGGAGCAGAGTGCACTGTGAGCATCCCCGAGGCTACCAGGGACGAATGAGCACTTCATTACCTGGAGACCAGGCTGTTGCCAGAGAATGAGAACCGACGCAGCAGGAACTCATGGCGAGTCTGATAGTTGAATGTGTGCCCGTCATCTAGAAAGAGCTCTCCCTGGGCTGTACCCTGAGCAGGAAATGGGATAGGTGAGAGCCTGAGCCCAAGAGGGAGTGAGGGGCATTCCCTCGGGGACTGAATCCCTGAGAGGCAGGCAGAGGGCTGAGGGGCTCCCTGCCCACACGCTCACCTGGGGACTGAGAGCAACGAAAAGGGTGATGGGGTCATCCTTCATACAGTCAGAAGAACGTCGCACTCGCATCCACCGAGGGATAATTGTCCCTCCGCGCTGGAATACAGGGATCTAGGGCGAGAACAGGGGAGGAAGCTGCCCCACTGTCCAGTCCCGGCAGTGTCTTTTGCTCTTGCCCAGCTGCGCCCACTTAGGTACCGGCCCCCAGAGCACACACTCTCGCCTTCTGGAAGCTGACAGGCAGACGGAGCTGGCAGCTGGGCCAGGCATACTCACACTGCTCAGGGTTACAGGCAGGTACAAGGTCTGGGGACCGTAATGCTTCTGGTAGCTCTGAATGTCATACCACACCTGTGGGTGGCAGAAAACACACTAGGTCACTGCACAGGGACCCTATCCTACTTACCCTCTTTAGCCCTTACCACCTTTCCCCACCATGCCCTTTCTTCCTTAACTTACCTCCCCTTGGCCAGGCAGATACACCTGTACGCCATGAGCCCCGGAGTCTGATACAGGGTGAACCAATAATGCATCCCCTAAAACACACCAGAATCAGCTGTGAACTGACAGGACCAGTTCCCAGGTAGGGAGCACCAAAATGCCTGCCCCCTTGTGCCACTGGCCTTACTCACTCCTCCCTCCCTGGGCACCCAGAAACCTCTCTCCCATAGGGGCTTACTTCTCCGCCCTATCCCAACCCACCAGCAATGGTCCCCTCCATTTCTCACCAAGCAGGAACTGATCATCTATACTGAAGGTGGTCACATCCTGAGGATAATGTACCCACAGGGGCCTAGGAAGGAAGCAAGACAAGAAGAGAAGACACCTGTTGTCTTGGCAGAGGTCAAAGACACTACCCCAGGCATTGGCAGTAAGAACAGCACAGGGGTACAAGCCAGGAGCTGGCAGCCAGACAGCCCGACCATGCTGGAGGCCTCAGCTATGCAACCTGCCCCTGGAATAGTCATTGAACTTCCTAACCCATCCATCTCCTTGCCTCCTCCTCCCCTGCCCCTCCTGGAACTATTCACATGACAACTTTCCAATGGCCTTTTCATTGTCCTGGATCAGGTCGAATTTTCCTCTCCTACGTCATCTCCTACTTCTCCCTCTGGTTCCTTACCCTAAGTCACACTGGTCTTTCTATCCCTGGAACACAATAAACTCATTTCTGCTTTAGAATGTCTGCACATGGGGTGCCTGGGTGTCTCAGTTGGTTGAGCAACTGCCTTCGGCTCAGGTCATGATCCCGGAGACCCGGGATCAGGCCCCACGTTGGGCTCCCTGCTCGGCAGGAAGCCTGCTTCTCCCTCTCTCACTCCTCCTGCCTGTGTTCCCTATCTCACTATGTTTCCCTCTGTCAAATAAATAAATAAAATCTTAAAAAAAAAAAAAATAGAATGTCTGCACTTGCAGTCTCCTGTGCTGGGAACATTCTTCCTCCAAATCACAAAAGTCCATCTACCTCATCTCACATCTCACATGCCCTTCTCCTTTTTTTTTTTTAATAAAGATTTTATTTATTTGACAGAGAGAAACACAGCCAGAGAGGGAACAGAAGCAGGGGGAGTGAGAGAGGGAGAAGCAGGCTTCCCGCCGAGCAGGGAGCCCGATGTGGGACTCGATCCCGGCGGGATCATGACCCGAGCCGAAGGCAGTTGCTCAACCAACTGAGACACCCAGGCGCCCCTCCTTTTTTTTTTAAGTAAGCCCTACACCCGGCACAGAGCCCAACACGGGGCTTCAACTCATGACCCTGAGATCAAGACCTGAGCTGAGATCAAGAACCGGACGCTTAACCGAATGAGCCATCCAGGTGCTGCTCACACATTTCCTCAAAAAGGCCATTTGTAGAACCAAATTCCATTACCTTATTCAAAGAGGTTGTCACTGCTGGCAATTTTCTTATTTACATATTTGTGTACATGTCTGTCTATCTTACTCCCAAGGATGGAAGGATGCTTGTCTGTCCTGTTTCAGGCGCTGGGGATAGTGATGAACAATGCCGGGCAGCAATGTTTACTGCTACTCATCCCAACAGTCTCTTTTTTTTTTAAGTTTATTTATTTATTTGACAGAGGGAAACTCAGCTAGAGACAGAACACAACCAGGGGGAGTGCAAGAGGGAAAGCAGGCTTCCTGCCAAGCAGGGAGCCTGATGAGGGGCTCGATCCCAGAACTCCAGGATCATGACCTGAGCCAAAAGCAGACGCTTAACGACTGAGCCACCCAGGTGCCCCGCTAACCCATTAGTCTCCTCTTACTCTTGACCTTGAAACTAGAATTTCTCTTCTTTATAAGGACCGGGTGAGTGGCGAAAGAGGCCCAGAGATGGAGCCCAGTCCCCAATGTCCTCAGCCAACTCAGCCCACTCTACACAGACCCAGCTGAATGCCTCACCTCATGACAGGAGTGCCTTCACGATGGGCCTGATAGAAGAGGGTGTACCAGAAGGGCAGCAAGGAGTATCTCTGGCCCAAGGCATCTCGGATGATGTCATGGTACTGAGCTGGTAAGAGCCAGGGCTCTCGCCGCCCAGTGTCCAAGTGTGCATGTGCCCGGAAGAATGGCTGGTAGGCACCCATCTGGTACCAGCGCACAAGCAGCTCAGGCTCTGGATTTTTGAAGAAACCGCCCACATCCGCTGGGAAAGGAGAGGGAGGAAACAGGTTGGAAAAGAGAGGGAAAAGAGGGCTGCTACCTAAGGCACTCCCCAGGCCCCACCCTAGACTCTCAGTTCTGTTTGTGCCTGGGTCCTGTGCCCTCTACCTGGCTCCTCTCCCACCAAACCACGACCCCCAATTCCTCCCCCTCTCACCTCCACAGAAGGAAAGCCCCACCAGCCCCAAACTGAGACACATAGGGATAGAGATCTTCAAATGGTCCCACTCAGCAGTGTTGTCCCCCGTCCACACAGCTCCTAAGGAAGATAAGGGAGATGGAACTTGTCAGCAATGGAGCGGCTCCGCTTTCCCTACAGCCTACTCCTCTGACCTGCCACATCTGTTCTAGGGCCCCCAGGGTTCTGCCCAAGATGGCAGAATTCACAATAGCACTTGAAAGGGGATTGGACCTCCCTCTCCCTGGATCCCCTTAAAGTACACAGGTTGGGGGGGGGGGTTTGAGGGGTTGCAGCCTGCTGCTCTCAGAGGACAGCTGTATGGATATATTTCTCTGAGAAGCAGGCCTTCAGGCACCACTCTTCTGATCTGGCCTTCACATCCTCTCTGTCATAGCGCTAGTCTCAAATCTTACCAAAGCGCTGGGAGCCCGCGAAGAAAGCCCTGCTCAGGACAAAGGGGCGCTCTAGGCCCCCAGAGCGCTGCACCAGCCCGTCTGCTGTTGCCATGTGCTGGGTGGAGACAGGAGAGGAGGGGTAGTGGGGAGCAAAAGCCTGCTGTCATATGCAAGTTCCCCAGCCCTCAGGCTCTCCTCGCTCGGCCTCTTACCACATAGAAGCCATAGATGTTATGCAAGTCTCGGTGCTCCCAGCCCCCATGATGCTGGGCATCCTTGAGCATGGTAACCTCAGGGCCATTGAACACAGACGGTTCGTTCATGTCATTCCAGACATAGAGGTTGGGAGCTGAGCCCTAAGTACACGAGGCAGAAAATGGGGAGAGGAGGACAGAGGGGAGAAAGAAGACAAACTGTGAGAGCAGAGAACTCCTAGGAACCCAAAAATCATTTCTCAGGGTCCTATGTGGAACATGAAGACCTCCTAATAAATACAAGCAGCCAGGGGTGCTTGGGTGGCTCAGTCAGTTAAGCACTGACTCTTTTTTTTTTTTTTTTTTTAAGATTTTATTTATTTGACAGAGAGAAACACAGCCAGAGAGGGAACACAAGCAGGGGGAGTGAGAGAGGGAGAAGCAGGCTTCCCGCCGAGCAGGCAGCCCGATGTGGGACTCGATCCCGGGTCTCCAGGATCTTGACCTGAGCCGAAGGCAGTGGCTTAACCAACTGAGCCACCCAGGCGTCCCAGCACTGACTCTTAATATCGGCTCAGGTCATGATCTCAGGGTGGAGGGATCAAACCTGGTTGTCAGGCTCTGCCCTCAGTGGGAAGTCTGTTTCTCTCCTCTCTCTGCCCCTCCTCCTCCCCTTCCCACTTCCCCATACTCTCTCTCAAATAAATACATCTTAAAAAAACAAAACAAAACAAAAAAAACACAGGGAACCAACCACAGCAGGGCTGGCCAGCAGAGAATGACAGACTCAGGGAGATGGGGTGGGAAAGACAGATGCAAGTGGGTGAGGGGCTGCCATACCTCATAGTTGTCAAAGCTGAACATGTTCGCCCACCAGGCCCTCATCGTAGGATTGGTAAAGTCAGGATAACCAGCAGCGCCTAGACACAAGTTATGGGTGGCTGTCAACCTCCAAGGGGTAAAATGGCTACTACCATCCTACCTTCCTGGTCTCATAACCGCCTCTCCCTGAATTCTGGGCCCACTTACCTGGCCAGCACCAGCCCTCGTAGTCAGAGCCATCCCGGGTTTTAACATACAGACCCCGGCTCTGCAACTCATCGTGTACACGGTAGCCAGAATCCACCTTGATGTGGGGGTCCACAATCGCCACCAGCTGCAGGCAAGGAACAGGGAGGCTCAGAGCTCTCCAGAGCTCTTGTGCCTGAGAAGACTGAGCATAGTCACAGCCCTCTTACCTTCCGCCTCTTGGAGGCCAAGTGTTCCAGCATGGTAAGAGGCTGGGGGAAACGGCTGGGATCCCAGGTGAAGTAACGCTTGCCATCAGCGTGCTCGATGTCCAGCCAAATGACATCGCAGGGTAGGTTGTGATCATCGAAGCCCTGATCAACTTCCAACACATCAGCCTCATCGCGGTAGTTCCAGCGGCTCTGGTGGTAGCCGAGGGAGAAGAGCGGGGGCAATGCCTGGGTCCCTGCAGGCACGGGGTCACAGTGGGGTCAGGCCCAAACTGGGGCCACCGGGAACACCCAGAAACTGAGGGAGGCTTGTCGATGAGAGAGAGAGAGTGAAGGGTGCTGGGCTAGTAAGCAAGCTGAGGCCCAGAATTTTTGAAAGTGGAGTCACCCTCTCAAGAAGACAAGGCCAGCAGAGGAGGCTGCTACCTGGCAGAGAGGGGACAGGCATACCCGTGAGACTGGCATACTGCTGGAACACAGCAGAGACAGAGGGCCCAAGCAGCAGGAAGACATCAATGATGCCGCTCTCTGACATCCAGCGGACATCCGTCTGCGGGGTCTCCCCGGAGCCTTGTAGGTAGTCTAGCATCTTCCCAAACAGGGTCTACAGAGGGGACCAGAGACATAGGTCTGACACCTACCCTCTTTTGCTCTGACCCAGAGATAAAGCAGCAATGTTCTCTTCAGAGTCCTCATACAGTTGGATGCTAAGGAGTCAGTCTGGGCTGAGATTAGATATCATCTCCTCAGTGAAGCTTTTCTGGACCACACCATCTAAAACAGCACTGTCTAGGTCCCCACCATGTGACCACTCCATCTCCTCAACACTTACTGCTGGGAGCCAGCCCCAGCAACAGTCAGGGTCTAGAAGGTGGGGAACGGCGTCAGCAATTCTCACCCCTACAGGTTTTAGTAATTTCCCAGAGCTATATCGATTAGTAGCTGCGTCAGGCTTCATTAGACTCCATAGACCAGGAATGCGGAAAGACCTGGAGGCGGCACAGGCCTGTGTCGACTCTCCATACGCCATTATGGCAGCCGGGCAAGGGTCCCTAAATATTCAGTCTAAAAATGGACACTACTATGTTTCCTGTGCCCACTATACTCTAACATCTTGTAGAGACCCATCATTTAGTCTCGATACCTTTATACTTGTATATCAGCCCTCTTATGTTATCCTGCCTGTTAATATATCTGGTCCTTGGTACAATAAACCTGGAGTATACAGTCTGCAAGTGGTTGAACAGGCTCTACAGTGCCCTAAACGGTTTGTAGCAGCATTTATCCTACGTATTACAGCTCTAACTAGTATTATAGGCTCCTTTGCCGTTGCTACCACGGCGTCAGTCAAAGAGATTCACACTGCACATCATGTAAATGAACTAATTAAAAATATTAGTACTGCCCTTTATTTACAGGAATAGGTCGACAAAAGAGTAAGAACTAGACCGGATTATTAGAGGAAACGTTCTCTATTTAGGTAACCAAGTTCAGAATATCAAAACACAATTTACTACACGCTGTCACTCTAATTACAAATGGATTTGTGTTACACCCCATAAATATAACTACTCAGAGGTTCCACAGTATAAAGTCCAAGCTCACCTGTGAGGTGTTTGGGAACACTCTAATCTATCCCTAAACCTGGACCTCCTGCATCAGAAAATTGGGAAATTAGTCATTCTTATGATCTTGTACCTGAAGCAAAAGACATTGCTGCATCTCTGCTGCAGTCACTCCAATCATATACTACACATGCCAGTTGGTTTCCAGCAACAATAAATTTTGTTATTACTGGATTAATAATTCTTGCTCTGATCTTTCTTTTCCCAGTCTTCCTCCTGCTCTTAAAAAAGAGGCTGCTAAATCTACAAGTTGAACTTAAGACATTCCAATTAAAATCAAAAAACAAAAAAGTGGGAGATGATGTGAGCCACCAGCATGGTCGCTTAAGGTGATTTCCCTCTGCAAGGCATGGAACGCCGACCCTCCCACAAAGTGTGAGGAGTTTGCATGGGGCAGCAGAATCTCTACCCTGTTTGTCTGCTACTCTTTTTCAGAATGTTTGATTTATAGAGACCAACTTTAAACATATAGCAACATGCTCTTGTTTTTAACTCACCCTTGTTAAATATAGCTCAATCTTTGACATCCTATTACAGACTTAAAACGCTTCTAATGGGGCGCCTGGATGGCTCAGTGGTTGAACCTCTGCCTTCAGCTCAGGTCATGATCCCAGAGTCCCAGGACCAAGCCCCACGTCGGGGTGCCTGCTGGGTGGGAGGCCTGCTTCTCCCTCCCTCACTCCAGCTGCTGTGTTCCCTCTCTGGCTGTGTTCCTCTGTCAAATAAATAAAATCTTAAACAAACAAACAAACAAACAAAAAAACGCTTCTAATGTAAGATCTTACCAAGATAGTTATAGTTTCTAGGTAGAGAAAAGTTCACTGATTGTTACTAATGCCTTTTTCCATAGAACATAACCTTAAAGGAATGTGAATGCATTTTTGTTAAAGGTAAAAGAAGATAATTTTGTCCTAAATGAGATGGTTATTTGGGGGAAAAAAAATGGCATGGGACAAAATCTGAATGCAAAAAAAAAAGTTGTAAAAGGTTTGTAAAGGGAAAACTTTGGAATAGAATTTTAGATGTCAGCATGGACCAAGATTGAAATGAATGGATTTTAAAGTGTAAGATTAAAAGTCTGCATTCTCTTTGTTCAAAAAGACAAGGTTTCCTCCCAATGTTGTTTTGCTCTGAATAAGAAAATGTAAGTAGTTGCTTTCTCTTTACCTACCCAGAAAAATCAGTTTCTATGATTTGCCTTTATCACCTCTTTACCAGTACAAGATCATCACTCAGTGTTCTGACTATTGAAGTGTTGTGTGTCACAGTATAACTGAACTTCCTTATCAATCATATCGTGGTGAACTCTCAAATTGGATATAAAATCAATACTGGGGCACCTGGGTGGCTCAGTTGGTTGAGCGACTGCCTTTGGCTCAGGTCATGATCCCGGAGACCCGGGATCGAGCCCCACATCGGGCTCCCATGCTCGGCGGGAAGCCTGTTTCTCCTTCTCTCACTCCCCCTGCTTGTGTTCCCTCTCTGGCTGTGTTTCTGTCAAATAAATAAAATCTTTATAAATAAATAAATAAATAAACAAACAAATAAATAATAAAATAAAATCAATACTAAAATAAGTAAAAATTGCCAAAACTAACTAAAAGCTGCATCAAATTAGATAAGGATTAGTAACATGGGACTAAATAAGCTAAAAAAGACCAGATACAGTATTAACCTGGGGGCAAGGAGTACTTGTGTCTTTCCACAGGACGCTGACTCTGCCTTGTGGATTCTGGATCACCTAATTCAGCCTTATGTCAGACCCTCTGCTGCCACCACCAACTCAGCCCGCACTCTTCCACGTCCCTCCCGACCATCAAGCTGTCTTGATCAACAACAATTCGCAGAAACTGGACACCACCCCCACCAGCACCCAATCCAGTAAAATTGCTGATCTAACTGCTGAGTACAAGGGGCTCTTAATATTAATCTAAATATGAATGAGTTTGTATAATCCCAAAAGAATGTAATTCCTCCCAAGAGACCTGGGATTGAGTCCAAAATCATTTAACAGACATATGGCATTAACGCTAGCACCTCATTAGACCTGCTGTGGTTACACAAGGAGATCCTAGAACTGCAGCAGGCAAGACCCCCTGAGATGAAAACTGCGGGATTAGCCAAAGAATGGACTGATGCTCTGAAAGGTGCCTTTCCAGCTTTAGGGAACCTTGGTGGCGTCCCTTATTTCCTTGTTTCCACGACCGGAGCCGGAGCGTGCCTCTTGCTACTAGCATGTCTACTTCCTCTGAGCTTTGGTGTATGCTAAAGGAACTATGGTAGATAAAGGTATACTTGCATGAGCTGCATCTGCGAACCTCACCTCCCCCAGTGAAAAGAGTGTAAGAGTGGCTGGTTAGCCAATGACCCTCCACTCTCTCAACCTAAGACAGGCCATATCTGCCGAGAAGATATGAACCGATGACAGGCAAGAGAAAAGTGGATGAGGGGATGCCTAAAACAGGCACAGTCATAGCCTCTTCAATCCTGGGAAAGGATTGATATTTTTATATAAAATTAGAAAAAGGGGGGCATATGTGGGAGGCCGCAGAAGGTCAACTGCTGAGAGAATACATGCCTTATCTAAAAACTTAGAGAGTTTAGGCAACGGCTAAGAAACAAGGAAACCTTGAGGTGCCAGCAGGAAACACAAAGGAAAGTAAATAAGGTCTTCAGGGAGTATGTGCAGAAACCTATGTCTGGCGCATTGTAAAATTTTGAGATATGCAACCACTGACTCTACTTCAATCATGCTGTTCTTTTTAAGCTGTTTCTAACTAACATACTGAACTCTGTTACTGACTAACTCATGATAAGTTAGTGATAGTGATTTGTACCCTACTGGAGTCTATAAACAAAAATCACATCAAACATTATGTGCTAATTCAGTTAAAAACAAAAAACAAAAAACACATTATGTACTAATTCAGGGCTGCTTGCGTTGATAAAAAATAATGTACTGTACCATGATTCATCCCCCTTGGGTACTGGGTTTCATCTTAAAAGGTCACTCTGATCTTCCCTCTTTGTTTTTTGTTTTTTTTTTTTAAAGATTTTATTTATTTATTTGACAGAGAGAAACACAGCGAGAGAGGGGACAGAAGCAGGGCGAGTGAGAGAGGGAGAAGCAGGCTTCCTGCGGAGCAGGGAGCCCGATGTGGGACTCGATCTCGGGTCTCGGGATCATGACCTGAGCCGAAGGCCATCGCCCAACCAACTGAGCCACCCAGGCGCCCCTGATCTTTCCTCTTTGAATAAAAAATTTCATCACAGAGCCACTCTAATCTAACAATGACATTTGTAAAGCAGTATAAATAAAGCTCCCTGAGAACAGTGTAAATCGGGAGATCCCCACACCACTCTTCGAGTCCGGTCTCCTCATCTGGAATCGCCGACGCCATTCCCCACGTTCTGGACCCTGACTGTTGCTGGGGCTGGCTCCCGGCAACTTACCTCTGCAGAACTCACCCATCTTCTTACCTGTTTAATATCTGTCTTCCACCCTGAGAGCGAGAACCTTTCCTACCTCAATGAGCAATATATCCCCAGCACCTTCAAGAGTGTCTAGTACATGACAGATGGTCACTAACAAACATACTGACAATAAATGCAGAAGGAATAATACTTTCCCCATGACTGTTTTCCGGTAAGGGCCAAGGAATTAAAATGCTGCTCCCGAGGTTCAGGGCCCCTTCCCCAACCCAGTCCCTAAACAGGTATCCCTGTCAGCCTCTTCAAAATAAATTCCCCTAGCACACACATTTGTCTCAGGCCTGAAGACGTGCTCTCTTACTGCTCCCCGCCTGCGTACTCACCTTCCCTGCAGTGTTGGACGATATGTCAACCCAGGTCTCTGCGGCATTGAGCCAGAAGATGCCCAGGTCTCGGTGAGGGCTGTGTGCCAGGAGCACAGGCACAGACCCATACAGGGCCATGGGGTTATAGAGTTCGTACTGGAATACATCCAAGTTGTAGAGGCGATACGGCTCCCCACCCCTGCGGGCAGACAGACAGACTGGCCCTAGGCTCTCCACCCCACAGACACAGGTGAGATTTAAGAATGGGCCCCCCTGTGATTTCTCAAACAAGAGTTTTTTCCCTTTCTTTTTTGTTTTAAAAGGTTTTATTTAGGAGAGGGCGCCTGGGTGGCTCAGTGGGTTAAGCCTCTGCCTTCGGCTCAGGTCATGATCTCAGGGTCCTGGGATGGAGGCCCGCATCGGACTCTCTGCTCGGCAGGGAGCCTACTTCCTCCATTCTCGGCCTGCCTCTCTGCCTGCTTGTGATCTCTCTCTCTGTCAAAGAAATAAAATCTTTAAAAAAAGATTTTATTTATGAGAGAGAGAAAATATGCACAAGCACGGGGGAGGAGCAAAAGGAGAGGGAGAGGGAGAAGCAGACTCCCTGCTGAGCAGGAAGTCTGATGCGGGGCTTAATCCCAGGACCCTGGGATCATGACCTAAGCCAAAGGCAGATGATTAACCAATTGAGCCTCCCAGGCACCCCTTAAAGGAGAATTTTCTGATCGCCAAAGGTGATCTGGCCACAGAAAGTGATCCATACTTGTCTGGAGCATCCAAACTGCACGGATACCACCCCACAGCCCTAACATCCAACCTCTCCTTTCCCCCCATTTCTCGATGTCACCATGGGACTCACTCAGTGACCTTTAGCCTCAGGTTATCTGCATGCTCAGGGATCCCATACACATGCTCCATGCCTGGCAGAGAGAAGTCCAAACCCACAGACGTGGGGCCTGGAAGGAAAGCAAAAGATGGGCTCCAGAGCTTCTGTTTGACAAGGAGTCCCTGCGTCCCTGCCCAAGGTTCTCCCAGTCCCTCACCATATGGCTTGCTGTCAGAGTGAGTTTTGAATGTCTCCTCCCAGGCTCCTGGCTCATCTTTCTCTGCCTTCCCCTGGGTCTCCTCTGGCTGTGAGGAGGAAAGCAGAGCACCTCCAATCACACACTAGCTCTCTCTTCGCCCGCCCTTTTCTAATTCCCATCCCCAATGGAGAGACTGAGCTCAAGTTTCCTGTGGGCCTTTCCCCTCCAACCTCCCAAAGTCCTGTGCTCAACCACCCAGCCCACCGACTTGCCTTGTCACCATCCCCCGGTGCTTCCTCTGGCTGGGCCCCACCGCCCTCAGCTGGGTCTTTTGATCCTTGCCTGGAAGGTAGGAGAGCTGTCTGCTCCAATCCAGAGGGGGCAGGGACGAGGGGCTAGTGGAAGGAGGGGTAAGGGAATAGAGAGCCAAGGGTCCAAAGGAACGAAGGCATTGGAGGAAGGGACTGAATGTTAAAGCTTGGCGAGGGACCCCAGTGAGCATATCAATATGCAAAGGATGGGGAGAGAAACGAAAAAGGGAAATGATTAAATGCCACCAGGAGGTGCCTTCCACACACAGGACTAAATCCCCAGCCTCTGCCTGCATTCCAAAAGAGACAGGCAGGATGGTTCAAGTGCTGGCCCTGCAGCATCTGAGAGAATCTGGCCCCAACTACTCTCACTGGGTCTCAGCCTCTTGGCCTGACACCAGGGTTTTACAAAGTCAAGTGGGTCATACCACGGTCAAGCCTCTACAGATATGTGCAGGGACTCAAACAAAAGATTCTGCCAAAGAATGCTTTCAAGGGCAGCTGGAAAGCAGTTCCACCTAGAGCCTTGGTGCACCTCCACTAAGAGCCAGAAACCCCAGCATTAGGCAGCATCTCTCCACCCCTTGGCAAAGCAAGAAGCTCCCTACATTCTTTAAGGACTTCCAGTATTTCATCTTCCTTCTCCCAGGGGATTCCCAGCCAGGGGAACAGGGACCAGATACCACATATCTGGAGAAAGGAGGGTGGGTGAAGGGCAGGACATGGAAAGGTCTGGGGCACCTTCCCCTGGGGACCAGAGTGAAGGGCGGGTAAGGGCAGAGGAACAGATACAGTACCAGTGGCCATGGATTTACCTAGAGAAAAGGTTCTTGATCTTATCCCAAATGCTATCGAGCGTGAGACTAACTTTATCCGAGAAACTGGGGCAGGAGGAGATGGGTAGGGAAGGGGAAAAGGAGGCACAAAACCAACACAAAAACAGAAACATAAAAGTGAGTTTCAGTTGACAAACTTCCAGAGATGGGGGTGGGGGTGGGGCGGAAAAGAAACAAACAAAACAAAACAAAAAAACCAAAAAACAAAACAAAACAAAACAAAACAAAAAAAAAAGGAAGAAAATAAACCTGGGAAATGTGGTGGTGTGAGAAGGGGAAGAGGGAAAGGCAGACCCAGGCAGAACTCCCAGAGGAGGTGCCCAGGATACAGCTCAGGGACAAAAGTGACTTGCCTCCTGGTCTGTACAGGAAACGGAGAAAACCGCGATCAGGTCTGCTTCCTACCCTCCCTGAGAGCAGCTTCTCCCAGCCCCAGCCCCTACCTGGTGGTCCTGCCACCCTGTCTCCGCCAGGGACCCAGTGCCAAACCCATCACCCCCCCGGGGGCCCTTGCACACTAGGTCCTCTCAGTCCCAACCCCTGTACTCACGGGACCCTGGGGGCCCTCTGGTGCTCAAAATCCAGGAGTCCTCGGGCATTGACACTGAGCAGAAGACTGCGATCCTCTAGCAGGTCCAGGCGGAACGGTCGTGCTGTCAAGATGATTTTATAGGGTCCCTCAGCCATGGTGAGCTCCACACTGTTGTCATCACGGCCAGAGACAGAAAGCCTGGAAAAGAGATCGGAAGGGATAAAAAGAATTGCAAAGTGCCAAGAGTAGTGATGACATTTTGCGGGGGGGGACGACGACGACGGGACTGCAAAGAGCTATAGGTGGTGTGGGGACAGTGCCAGGGGTAGACAGATTCACCAAAGGAACCAAAGAAGAGCCTGGCAGTGGACTCAAGCATACTTAGAACTTCGAAATGTAGCAGAGGTAGCACAGCAATCTGGTGAGGAAAGGAGGACTATTCAATAGTGAAGGCAGAAAAATAAATTTTCTGATAAGGAAAAAAAATGGTACCAAATTCCTACCTCATACTCGATACAAGCATCTATTCCAGACAGGTTATGACTTAACATTTTAAAGATTTCTTTAGCTCTTTTTTTTTTTTTCAAGTAATCTCTACACCCAACTTGGGGCTCAAACCCATGACCCTGAGAACAAGAGTCGTATGTTCTATGGACTAAAACCAGCCAGTCACCCATAATGTAAGATTTTTAGGGAATAAATAAATAAATAAATAAATACATAAATAAATGTGTTTTTTATTGTTGTTTTTTTTTTTTAAAGATTTATTTGACAGAGAGAAAGAGACAGCAACAGAGGAAATACAAAGCAGGGGAAGTGGGAGAGAGAGAAGGACTCCCTGCTGAGCGGGGAGCCCCACGTGGGGCTCGATCCCAGGACCCTGGGATCCGGACCTGAGCCGAACGCAGACGCTCAACAACTAAGCCACCCAGGCTCCCAGGAATATCTATAGCACCACAAATGAATTTCTAAGGCTACATGCAACAGAGTTATATAAAGTTAAATCAAAAATGGAAATTCCAGAAGCCCACATTCACTAGGATATTTGCCCTGTAACACTCAAAACCAAACACACCTACATATTTTATGGCTTAGACACACAAACACAAATACATTTGTGTATATGTGTATATATATTCTTACATACATACACATGATACAACTGTAAGAACAAGACAAGTGAATGATAAACTTTAGAATAACAATCACCTCTGGGGTCGGTCAGGGCCACATGATAGTGAGGACTTTATGAGTGGGTTGCGTAAAGGGTATACAAGGAAGAGGGTTTATCATAACATTTTTTTTTTTTAACAGAAAACAGGGAAAGGCTGTTTTTTCTTTCTTTCTTTTTTTTGAAGATTTTATTTATTTATTTGACAGAGAGAAACACAGCGAGAGAGGGAACACAAGCAGAGGGACTGAGAGAGGGAGAAGCAGGCTTCCCATCGAGTGGGAAGCCCAATGTGGGGCTCGATCCCGGGTCTCCAGGATCATGGCCTGAGCCGAAGGCAGTCAGTCGCTTAACCAACTGAGCCACCCAGGCGCCCCCATTTTCTTTTTTTTTTTTAAACTTTTTTTTTTAATTTTATTTATTTGGCAGAGAGAAACACAGCCAGAGAGGGAACACAGGCAGGGGGAGTGAGAGAGGGAGAAGCAGGCCTCCTACCGAGCAGGGAGCCCGATGTGGGACTCGATCCTGGGTCTCCGGGATCATGACCTGAGCCGAAGGCAGTCGCTTAACCAACTGAGCCACCCAGGCGACCCCCCCCCCCGCATTTTCTTTTTTTAAGATTTTATTTATTTGACAGAGAGAGAGAGAGATCACAAGTAGGCAGAGGCAGGCAGAGAGAAAGGAGGAAGCAGGCTCCCTGCTGAGCAGAGAGCCCACTGTGGGCCTTGATCCCAGGACCCTGAGATCATGGCCTGAGCCAAAGGCAGAGGTTTAGCCCACTGAGCCACCCAGGTGCCCTATCGTATCATTTTCTAAATTAAGTACTTAATAGAGAACCATGCATGGGGCACTGGGCTGGCTCAGTCAGCAGAACATGCGACTCTTGACCTCGGGGCTATGGGTTTGAGCCCGACGTTGGATGTAGAGATTACTAAAAAAAAAATAAACTTAGAGAGAGAACGCCATGCATGGAATACTCATAGTGACACTGTGTCATGACTCAGAGACTCAAGAATTTAAGGAATCATATCATGATTATCTGAAGAAAAAGAAAGAAAAAGAAAAATGGGGAAGGGAAAGGACAGGAGGAACCAACCACACAGACACTACTGCTGGAGGGCAAGATCTGGGGCCTTGTTTGTTTACTCTTGCATCACCAGCCCCTAGCCCAGGCCTGGCAGAGCTGGAAGCAATATCTGTTTGCAGAATGAAAGAAGAAAAAGGACAAAAAAGAAAATGCGTGAAACAGGGAGAAATGGAGTAAGGTTAAAAGAGTGACGAGAAGCTAGACAGCTGTTATCCCAAAATGGAAAAAAAATCAGCCAAATAAAAATTCATTGGGAAAGAGAAAAGGGCCATGGAAATGGATAGGTTTCTCAGGAAAAATTTACCGAGACGTGGGGGGATCAGCCACCAATACATCTGGCACCCGGTATCGGGGCCGCCGGGGTTCCAGTTCATCAATCCTGATCCGGGTCATGTTCTTTTGAAGCCCCTGGAGCTCCAGCACCAGCACTACCTGTGGAGGCAGAGGTTTGGGTCTGGAGAAGGGAGAGGGCTACACCTTGGAATGCCCTCTGAACCCACTCCCTCCTGAGGGGCCTCCTCCTTCTAGCTCCTCACCTAAGGGAACTGAGATCCAAATTCCTCACCAAATTCCAGGATGGTTGGGATAGGATGTTGGCTATAGGTTCACCTTTGCCGAATTACCCCTCAGCCATTTCCCCACCCTCACCAGACTCCTTTTCTCCTCTGACCTTGGTGACCTCATTGATCAGATGGACTGTGAGGGTATCAGGACCAAGCTGTAGAGAATCCAGCAAGGCTCGGTACGGAGAAAGGCCTGGCCGTATGCTTCGTTGCCTCCTGCCAGGTGAAATGGGAAGGAAGGAGGGAAGGTTCCCCAATGTTCCTAGGTGCCTCAACCACCTGCAGTGTCCCCAGGCTACCCCCCATCTGCCACAGCACCTCCCACAGTACCCTATTTTCCATCCCACTCTCCAAGAAATATCATACTTGCAGAAGGAACTCTCTTCACAGGTCTTAAAGTTGCTTCTATCCACAGCAAGGGTAACTCCCAGGCAGACCCCTAAACAAGCAAGTACCAAACCTGCCCCAGACCTAAGGAGGAAAAAAGACAAAGAGGGATTAGCACAGAGGTCAGAAAAGGCCCCACCTTCACAGGGAAAGGCCCCTTCCCACGACAACCCCAAAGGGGAGAAAGACAAAGACTCTGGTTAAATAGAAGAGAAGGCAGTGTGGACATGGTGTGAAGTGTCAGGCCTCAGGAGTTGGCTCACTCACATCTTCCCTTCAAAAGGCAGAGGAACTGGACAAAGGATCTTTGGCCTTCAGAGGCCCTGATATTGACTCTGGTTACATCAGCTTCTCGGAGGAAAGGAACAGTAACTGCCAATCCCAGGGGAAGTGGTGGCACCATGTGAGAAAAGAGAAACAAAGCAAGCCATGCCTTTCCATGGGCAAGGCATTAGGTGAAGCTACAGGGGAAAAGTTAAAGATGTACCCTCAGCTGGCCTGTTGTCACAATATCTAGAGTCCCAATATCCCCAGCATCTTAGGTATCCTGCTCCTCTGATCTCCACTCCTAGATCTTCAAAATAAGTCATCACTAACACGACCTAAGCCACAACCTAAGCCTGAAAACAGTGACTACTGCCACATGTATTGAATCCTAACATACCCCCAGGGGCCAGACTAACTGCCTATATCCCTGGTTTTCAACTCTGCCTGAAGTTTTTAAAAGTGTCAATCTCGGGGTGCCTGGGTGGCTCAGTTGGTTAAGCGACCGCCTTCGGCTCAGGTCATGATCCCGGAGACCCGAGATCGAGTCCCACATCAGGCTCCTTGCTCGGCGGGAAGCCTGCTTCTCCCTCTCTCACTCCCCCTGCTTGTGTTCCCTCTCTGGCTGTGTTTCTCTCTGTCAAATAAATAAAATCTTAAAAAAAAAAAAAAAAAAAAGGATCTTCTTTAAAAAAAAAAAAAGTGTCAATCTCACTCCCAAGGATTCTGATCGAACTGGCATGAAGTGGGGCCTGGGCATCAGTTTTTAAAATCTCCTCAAACAACTCTACCGTGCAACCAACCATCATTCAAAACCACTTTTCTTTTTTTTTTAT
>PITA01004186.1:24883-45112 GCA_004023965.1 Spilogale gracilis
CCTGCTTGTGTTCCCTCTCTGGCTGTGTTTCTCTCTGTCAAATAAATAAAATCTTACAAAAAAAAAAAAAAAGATTTTATTTATTTACTTGACAGAGAGAAACACAGCCAGAGAGGGAACACAAGCAGGAGGAGTGAGAGAGGGAGAAGCAGGCCTCCCGCCGAGAAGGGAACCCGAGGTGGGGCTCGATCCCGGGTCTCCAGGACCACGACCTGAGCCGAAGGCAGTTGCTTAACCAACTGAGCCACCCAGGCACCCCCAAAACCACTTCTTGATACACATTACCTCTTTTTCATTTCTTTTGCTATTTTATTGGTGAATGTAGGGTTGGAGTTTTTCCCAGATAGGAAAAATGAAACATAAAACGTTCAACAATCCATTCAAAACTGAACTGCTAATAAGGGCGTGAAACTAGGATTGAACTCAGCTCTGCCTGACTCTGGGGCCCAAGTACTTCATGATACACAATACAGCACACCACCTACCAGCAGGGCCTGCCTCATTGAGGACCCTTACCCCAAGGTTACCACAAACTGTCACTTCCCCAACATGCTATCAAATGACAGCCAAGGGACTAACTGGCATATTTAAGCAGTTAGTTTAAAGACACATTCATCCATTCTCAGTAAATACAAGAGAGGTCCTCAAACTTCATTGTTAAGAATTACCTACAGTGTTGGGGCGCCTGGGTGGCTCAGATGGTTAAGTGACTGCCTTCGGCTCAGGTCATGATCCTGGAGACCCGGGATGGAGCCCCACATCCGGCTCCCTGCTCGGCGGGAAGCCTGCTTCTCCCTCTCTCACTCCCCCTGCCTGTGTTCCCTCTCACTGTGTTTCTCTATGTCAAATAAATAAATAAAATCTTAAAAAAAAAAAATTACCTACAGTGTTTAGTAAATGTAGATTTCCAGGGGAGTCTGCATTTTAAAAATGCTTTTCCAGCCACAGATGTGGGTTGTCCAGGAGCACCATCTTTTAATTAAGAAAGTGTCCCAAAGAGGTACAGAAAACAAACAGGGGCTTCTCTTCTTCTAAGTCTTAAAACTTTGCAAACCCCTAACAAGGTAACTAAAGACTATATATATATATACATTGTATCCAGCATTAGCCTCACCATCTGCTTGAAAGCTAAAGATAAGGGAAATCACCAGAAAGGAGATGGCAGAACACAGAAAGCCCCCCAGTTCCAGGGGAATGTGAAAAGCAAGCCAGGACACACAGAAAATTGAGGAAAACACCAGGCACTGTCTTTTGATATGCCAAGCAGGAATAATTAGTAGCAAAAGAAGCAGAAGAAATGCTACCAGAAAACTCAACAGCAAAGCTTGTGGCCCAGGTCCTGAGGAATGACTGCAGCAGGCACCCTGCACCACTGACCCCATGACCACTGGCCCAAAGCAACAGTAATCAGTACAGTGAGTTAAATACCCTTTGGAGTCCTATTTGCACAATCGATGCGATGGGCTTGGGAGAAATGCTAACGAGGATAGGATTTTTAAAAGCTCTTTCTGATGTGACCTGTTGAAAGGCCCTATAACTCAGGGATGCCCTGAACGCCCCAGAGCAAGAAGTGGTCACAAGCCAAAGTCAGGAATGAGCCACGGGGTAAGGTGCACCCGTTTATTGTTACAGATCACAGACTTCAGAGAGTTGAGTTTACAGTCCAACCTTTTTTTCACTGCTGGTGACAGTACATGCTCTCCCACCCCAGTACATCCGGTATGTCCAGGTAAACGCTTTGTGGGGTTGGTGATTGTTTCGAACCGTTTTTTTTTCTTTTTTTTTTTCGGTAATAGAAACTCGAGAGCGCAGACCAAAACATTCGATTGCATGTTGTGTTTGACCACCATCATTCAGGCAGACCGTAAACTTACGGGATCCTGCCCCAGCCGTGCCCAGCGACCGTGAACACCGAACATGCCAGGGCTGGTGTCCACGTGAAGACAAGGGTAGGGAGGGTCCGGGACTTGGGGAGTGGGAGTGTGTGTATGGGTGGGGTGCTTAGGGCAAAGAAAGGTAGTGCAGGTGTTTCCCGGATGAGGGGCCCGCAGGACAGTGGACTGCGTTCCCGGAGGCCCGGCCGCGTCTAGTCCCCCGCCCGGATGGCCCCGCACATAGCAGGAAGGAGGCGGCAGCGTTAACCGCCGCGAGTCGCCAAGGGAGGGGACGGCTGAGAGCGGTCAAGGCCAAGAGCGAACGGTTGCGGCCCACTTAGAGCCGCCGGGCTGGAGCTGGGAGACCCAGAAGCTAGGGCCCCCCAACGCAGCGCGGATCTACCGGGAGAAAACCGGGAGAGCTGAGGCCACCTCCACCAGGGACAAAGGGTGCTCACGAGGCCAGGGGGGGGATGTAACAGAGTCTTAGGAGAACACACAGGAAGGAAAGATATGGGGTTTGGGGGGCTTGGGGACGTCCCGGGTGTGCCCCCGGGCTCCGGGCTCCTCACCGCCTCCTACGCGCCGCCACTGCCGCTACCGCCGCCATCTTGTGCCGGGTTTGCTCCTTGACCCCGAGCCTCTCCTCCCCCCGCGCACGTTGAGACACGTACCTTAGCGCCCGCCCCTTCCGGCCTTCTGATTGGCCCGACAAGATAGCGGCCGGGCGGCTACCCCATTGGCAGAGCGCGCACAATAAATGCTCGCGTCAGGCGGGCCCAGGGGCGTGGCTTGAGGGCGGGGGCGGGATTGTCCAGAGCCAGGCGCTGTCCGATTTTGCCAGCTCTACGCATCAGACAGAGGCACTGGACTCTGCTTTTCTCAACTCGGCAAATTTTATTTAGAAAAAAAGTGGGGGAGGAAAAAAGTGACAGCGCTCTTTAGGCTAAGGTTTCAGAAGAGAAACCTCCACCTTTCTGCAGCACCTTAGCCCCCTATCTCTCACTGCTCAACCTCCCTTGGCTCCCGAAGCTTGGAAAAGGCTATGTACCCTGCCGAAGGAGAGTGGACGGTGAAGGTGCCTGGAAACGGCCAGAGAAAAGGCCCAGGCGGTCAATGTTGCGGTGGAGGACACTGTGCAGCACAGCGAGATGGGGTCCTCCCTCACCGCCACCCTCCCTGGAGAAGTCCCGGATGAAGCGGCCACGCTCTGACTGGAAGATGAACTTCTGGGGCAACGGTCCATGCTCCCGGAGAAAGCCCCAGACACTAAGCAGCAGCAGACGCACTTCAAAAGGTGCCAGTTGGCTAAATACCTCGTGCATATTACCCAGGGCTGGTGGCAGGAGGCTTCCCTCTGCCATGACAGCTACCAGGGTGCAGGATGCCTCCAGGTGCCAGGGGGAGTGAGCTGTATCAGGGTGGCGAGAGGCTTCCCAATGACCCAGAAGGGCGGCTAGTAGCCCCCTCAGGAGCACGGAGCAGTAGCACAGGGCTGGGGGAGCAGCCGCTACCAGCTTTAACAGCTCAAAGAGCAGGGGCTGTTCCCGGAAGCGCCGGCCAATGCGGAGATCTCGCTCCACGGTGGCGCGGGCATGCTCCTCAGGGGGCCAGGCTAATTCAGCACCAGCTGCATCAGGACACACACTCTCCACCAAGGTCACTGCCACCGCTTTGGCTGCCTCCGGGCTCAGGGTGGGAGCCCCCCAGCAACCTCCACATTCAGTACCCCCGGGGGCACTGCAGCAGTGCACCAGGAGGCTGAGGAGGCTCTGGGTATTATAGATCACTTCCTGCTGATTGCTCGACTGGACAAACTTGGGTGGCTTTAGGCCACGACCGATGACTCCAGCGTGGAAAACTGACCAAATCCCTCCAGGCCCCGGCACAGCTGCAGTGTGCCGTCGGTTTGTGTCCAACAGGGAGGCAGAGGCCAAAGGAGCTGAGACAACTGAAAGAGTCTCATTGTCCCTATCCACTTCCCCTCCAAACAGTTCTGCATTGCCCCGATGTAAGGCTCCCTCAACTAGCAGCTGCAAGACAGCCTTGAGCCCAGCTGGGGAGGTCTGAGAGAGGCGGGTAAGAAGCTGAGAGGCCGAAGCCACACCTGGGGGGCCATGCAGCCTCAGAGAGGCAAAGAAGCGATGTACTCCAGCTCTCACCAGTCCCAGGAGCTGGGAGGGGGACAGGGCTTCTTGAGGAAAGGGACAAATGGCCAGGAGGGAGGCAGCAGCTTCAGCTACTTCCTCCTCAGGATGTAGCAGGAGAGGAGCCAGGTCAGACAAGTGGGCTGATGCAGACTCTCCAAACTGGGCCCCTAGGGCTGCAGGACCCTCACCACCCTGCTGTTCCCACCCCACTAGCAGTGCCAAGTTGCGCAGAAACCGGGTAGTGAAGGGAGGCTGCAGAGTCCCTGCGTGTACCCGAGCCAGGCAGCTTCGGAAAGCCAGAGGCAGGAGGCCTGAGAGACTGACCACCAGTCCTGCATACAATTGTGTGGCCAGACTCAACTCTTCGGGGCTTCGGGCCCGGCTCAGGAGATGGCCCAAGGCCTCAGGTCCACAGCTAGGCCGAGTATAGACAGATAGCAGGCCCAGAAGCTGGTGTTGCCAGAGGAAGCGCTTCCGTTCCAATCGTAAGGTCTCTCCACACAGCTCTCCCACATGGTTTCTTAGCGCATCTAGAAAGGGCACGGGGCGGGGGGGTGGGGGCGGGCCCAGCACCCCTTCCCCAGGAGACCCTCCCCGGTGATGAACCAGTTTTTGCAGGTGCAGCAGCAGCAGTTGGATCAGCCGGTCACAGGCCTCACGCACAGTGTCCGGCACAGCCAGGCCTTGGGTAGTAATGACCGAGGCAGGCATAGCTGTGTCCACCAGGAACTGCAACAGGCGGTAGGCACCTGCCCCCGAGGCCTGGCTCACCAGGTGCACAGCCAGATTCAGCATGTTGTCCAGCTCCTCTCGGGGGAATCCCTGCAGGTGTTGCTGCAGCTGACTCAGCACAGCTGGGGGCTTAAGGCAGTCCACCAACTCTCCAGAGACTGTGCCCAGCAAAGCTGGTGACATGACTGCCAGCTGCAGTAGGAAGGGAACTGTGGCCTGAAGGGATGGGTCCCCACTCCGGCCCCCAGAGCCCCCTGCCAGGCTATCATGGAACATTCGAAGAAGCTCTCGGCGGATGCTGTCTCCGTGGCGGGAGGCCAGGTGCCCTAGGATGCCTACAACTGAGGCAATCTTGGGCACCCGTTTCTCCCCAGGGATAGCAGGAGATCCAGGGAACAGGTCTATAGAGGGGGTTTGAGAAGAGCTTCCACCACTGCCACCAGCTCCACCTCCAGCCCCACCGTGAACACAGAAATCCTTAAGGCCACAGGAGAGAACTCGGGAGATGATAGTGCCTGGAAAAGAGGAGCCAATATGGGCCACAACCCAGTCGAAGTGTGGGGAGTGCTGGACAGAGGTATCCAGCAAGGCATCCACGCAGGCATCTGGGCAACTACCAATGAGAGCTGAGAGACACTGAACATAGATGTCCATTAATGTGCGGGTGGCCCGACAGCCCATCCACAGCTGCAGCAATTCGTTGAGAGAGCCAGTGGCATGGGGCACACGCTGATGTTGGCCCGAGTATGTGCTGCTCAACTGCCCCATGAGGTCAATAGACCATGCACTAATCACAGGTGCCCAGGCCTTCGGGTTGGCCCGGATAAACTCAGACAGCACCTGCTGTACTTCCTGCACCACATCTTCTAGACCAGGTCCCCCAGTAGGGACATGGGAGGGTGGGGGTGGACGGAGGTGAGGGGGGCCAGCCACAGGGCTTTCATCCAGGGCAGCCAGGTGGGCCCGGACACTCTCATCAAAAACTCCTCGCAAGTGGTCAAGCACGGCAGCCCGAGCAGGTGGCAAAGAGCGGAGCAGGAGAAGACCACAGCGAGCATGTTCCCGGGCCGAGAGTTGGTGGCCCAGAATAGGATCCACACCAGTCAGAAAAGCCTTGATTTCCTGGGACAGCTCTTGAGCACTGAAAGGAAGCAAGAGAAGCAGACTTAGAGCGTTGGGAAATATTAAGCACATTACCTTCCCCCTGTGAGCTTTGGTTTCTTTCCACGTAAAACAGCGGTAACTGTACTTTCCTCATAAGATAATGTATATGAAGCACTTAAGCACCATATCAAGTTCACACTCATCACCCAATAAATGCTTTTCTTTCAATAGTAATATCAATGTTAAGTAACTCATTAAGGCATTCTCTTTAAGGTACTCTCTTAAGTTTTCTGTGTATTATTCCAATCCAGACCACAGCCCAATAAGGTATGATCCCACTTTACAGGTAAGAAAATTTAGGGTAAGTAATCAGACTATAAGCTCTAAAAGGGTAGTAAACATTTCTATGCTGTTCAACACTGAATACCTTTCTATTGAGGTGCCTGGTATACAGGAAGTACTCCGTAAGTATTTGTTGAATACCTATGCGGCTATAACATCTGCTTTAAAAACACCTTTCCACCTGACTGCCCTCCCCCCAAAACACAAGCTCTTAAAGAAAATCCTAAGCTCAAACTTGTCTCTCATTAAGGCTTCCTAGTACCTGTTTCTTCCCATATTCTGCAAGCATCCTAACCACCCACCACTTGAACTCCACATCAACAACCACCTTCCAGGAATCCCTGTGTGCCTAGGAACCACCGTGTCCCAGGTTACAGACAAGGTAATGCCTGCCTTTCAACCCTTCCTCTCCCAAAACATATGGCTTCAGTCTTAGGCGTTCAGAAGCCAGTGTTATGGGAAGAGGTAAAGTCCTCTTCCCCTTACTGCCTTTTCTGCCAAAGAAGACCACATCCTCTAGGGGCTGATAGGGCTCCGACAGTGCCCCCTTAATTTATTCCTTAAATAAATAGATAAACAAACAAACAAACAAACCACCCTAAGGTGAGGGAGAGTAGCTTAGTTGGAGGGCAAGGCAAAACCTAGAAGGAAGCATTTTGTGGGTTGTCAGGCCTGGGTTTCCAGGGAGTTTCCATGAAGTAAGGAGACCCTGGGTTCTCTCGGGTCTAAAAGGTGCAGGACAGCTGGGTTCCCAAGAGTTCTGATATCCCCAGCTCTTGGGAGAACAAGGCCGGGATCTGGGGTAACTGAGCGTTGGGGGCTAGGAAGAGGCAGGACCGAGATCTTAGGAGTGCGGGCACTGGAGCCCAGAGTTTTGGTGAGGCAGTGCCCCCTGAGTTCTGGGAAGACCCGACCAGGAATCTCCGAGAACCCTGACGCGAGTTCTCGAGGTAGGATCCGGGTTTCTGCCGAGAAGGCTGGGGATCGGCGCAGGGCCGCGCGATGGGGGAAGATGCCAGGGGCTCTGACTACCTGAGCGGCGCGGGACCGTGGGTGGCTGGGGCAGGCCCGGGAGGCCCTGGGGCCCCGGGAGGGTCGCACAACGCGGACATCCCGGAGCCCTACCCCGAGCCCGAGGCGCGAGCGGCGAAGCGCAGGCAGCGCATGCGCGCTGACGGGAAACCCGAAAGGAACCTGCGACCAGGCTTCTCAGGAAAACCCGTCCGGCGACCGCCGCGACCCTCATACATTGGTTCCGGGACGCATAGGGGTCCCAAAGCCGGATTGCGCGCGGGACCTCGAGAAGTCCACCGGCCTCACCCAAACCTTTCCCCCAACAAAGGGCGTTTAAGACACAATCTAAAGCAGGCTGCGGCTATTCACAGTTGGAGTTAATTATTTTGCCGGAAGCCCAAAATGCAAAGTGTTCAACTCGCGAAGTTTTAAAAAACGAAGCACAAGGAATCATATTCATCAATAAATAGTGACGATATTAAATAAGTCACCAAACAGTGACAATGGAAAAAGCAGTTAAAGAAGAGAAGGGAAGGGGGAAGCAGTAAAAAGGCGGAAAGAAAGGAGGGAGGGGCACCTGGGTGGCTCGGTGGGTTAAGCCTGGGAGTCTGATCTCAGCTCAGGTCTCCATCTCGGGGGCCTGAGTTCAAGCCCCGCATCCGGCTCCACTGTGGGTGGGAGCCTGAGAGAGAGAGATTACGGAAGGGGGGTTTCGTAAGAGTGGGAAGGGAAATAAAGGGAAGGAGAGAAAGCGCAAAATAAATTGGGCTGGGTGGGCTGTAGGTGTTCTCCCAGGCATAGGCTGGCGTCTTGGTCCTTTCGGCTTTGTTCTCCCCAGCCAGCCGGCCAACTCAGGACCTCTCCTCTCCGTTGCAGAGAGGGAGTGTGGTAACTCTATGATGAGCTCATATGTACTTGTTTTTTGTTTTGTTTTGTTTTGTTTTTAAGATTTTATTTATTTATTTGACAGAGAGAAACATAGCCAGAGAGGGAAAACAAGCAGGGGGAATGAGAGAGGGAGAAGCAGGCTTCCCGCCGAGGAAGGACCCGGATTTGGGGCTCGATCCAGCGTCGCCCAGCGTCTCCTGGATGGTGACCTGAGCCGAAGGCAGTTGCTTAACGGACTGAGCCACCCAGGCGCCCCTCATATGTACTTGTTGAAGAGCCCCCACAATAGCCAGTCTCTAGATCAAGTTCCAGCTATTCCGCTTACTGGCTGCTTCCCCTACTTCCCCTCTCTGTGCCTATTCCCTCTTCCTCAATGAGGTAATAGGACAACTGCCTCACAGGGTTTGTTGTGAAAATAACAAGGGAATATGTTCACTGATGTGAAATGCTGAGGTTCGGGAGCAAACGGTCAGGAAAGAATTCTTGAGACGTCTTCTGTGCAAAAAAGATGGTTTTATTAAAGCAGAGAGACAGGACCTGTGGGCAGGAAGAGCTGCACTGGGGTTGTGAGGAGTGGCTGATTACATATTTTTAAGAGGTTAGGGAGAGCATAAATCTCTAAGGTTCCAGGACCTTGAGGGGTTGTTTACTACCGTCTAGTGAAACGTTAGTCATGACACCCTTCACATGAAGATCAGTGGCCCAGATGCTTGCAGGATGATTGCTAACCTGTATCTTGGTTGTTGGGGTAATAAGAGATGAAGGACGTTTCCAAAGAGATTTTTATATGTTTAAGGAGACTAAGAGGATCGTGGATGTCAGGCTAATGTTAAACAAAGGTTGCCTTTTGCCTCTAGCAAGTATTACCACTGAAGCAGTTGAGTTTCTGGAGGAAGGTCACTTTGCCTGTCTCAAGTACTTGTCGATGGGCTGTAAGTTGTAAGAAAGTTTAATTTTTTCTATATTTCGTTAGCCTTTGTTCCTCACATCATTCGCTGTATAACATTTAGTGCCTGCAATAGTCAAGTAAGCACCATATAAGCATTCACTGTTTTTAAAACATTTGTTGAATAAACTCCAGAAAATCAGTTCTTGGGTGACAGGAAATTTGCCCATTTTGTTGAAGGCTAGTCCTCATCCCCTACAACCGTATTTGCCTGGCACGTAGTAGGTTCTCTTTTTTTAAAGATTTTATTTATTTATTTGACAGAGAGATCACAAGTAGGCAGAGAGAGAGAGGAGGAAGCAGGCTCCCTGCTGAGCAGAGAGCCAAACACAGGACTTGATCCCAGGACCCGAGATCGTAACCTGAGCCGAAGGCAGCAGCTTAACCCTCTAAGCCACCTAAGTGCCCCACATAGTAGGTTCTTAATAGTTGGTTGAATAAATGAAAAATAAATGAAAAGGAAAATCGGTTCTGAGGCCAAAAGGCTTACTGCTGTCAGTGGAAGTGTGAGTTAGAGTGATACTGGATGGCAGTTCCTGAAGATACCGTTGAAACCACTTAAAAACAGAGAATTGAACAAAGATCAAAATGGCTGCACTAATGCTTCTGCAAAGCTCGATTTTAAAGTAACCTTTTTCCTCTCCAGCAAACCTCCTCTCCTCCTTTTTTATCCTTTTGTTTCAGGAACCTGGTACCACCCTCAAAAGAATGAAGGAGTCTGACAGGACCTATGTAAATCCTGTAGAAACCAGCTAGATCTTGTATTTAACTATAAAACTCCCCAGCCGCTTCCTCCCTATGGGCTAACAGTTTTTGAGGGCCATAGCTTGCTGTAGTCACCTTTGCCTAGCAAAGCAATAAAACTATTGTTCCTGTTTATGCTAAACTCTTGTCTTCCTGCTATATTTTAGCTCCGAAGCACGGAAGATGGTTTTCCAAAAATGCTTTTGAAGTGATTGTGTTTTAAAAGCTAAAGGGCTAATTATGGTTCTTTTTTTGTTCTTACATTTTAGAAGTTCAGTCACTTACAAAGTATATGTACTACCTACTAGCAGAAGCTGTTCTAGAACAGTAATATGAGACAATTTCCGCTCCTAACACTGCCTCAAACTGGGATCCAACACCTCCCGTCTCAGAGCCTTTACTTGGATCTGTAAAAGGAGACTTTTGTGGCTCCTGGGTGGCTCAGTGGGCTGAGGCCTCTGCCTTTGGCTCGGGTCCTGATCTCAGGGTCCTGGGATCGAGGCCCACATCGGGCTCTCTGCTCGGCAGGGAGCCTGCTTCCTCCTCTCTCTCTGCCTGCCTCTCTGCCTACTTGTGATCTCTCTTTGTCAAATAAATAAATAAAATCTTTAAAAAAAAAATGACCTAGCAGACTCAAGAAAAACTTAAAAAAAAAAAAAAAGGAGACTTTTGAACTAGATACGTTCTCCAGCAATGAGACCCTTATGTGGTCCTTGCTCTTAAAAGATTTCATAACCTAGGGGTGCCTTATTTTTGGTGTTGGACAGATCTAGATTTATATCTGCTATTAATCAGTAATGTAACCCTGAGACAGTGACCCAAATGTTTGAAGCCCATTTATTCATCTGTAAAATGGGTATGATGTCTCCCATCTCACAGATGTTTTGCAAAGATCACTTGAGATCACTTATTAAGATACATAGCATAATGTCGGATACAGAAACTCTTCTTTGGGGTACCTGGGTGGCTTAGTCGTTAGGCAGCTGCCTTTGGCTCAGGTCATGATCCCAGAGTCCCAGGTTCAAGCCCCGCATGGGGCTTCCTGCTTGGCAGGAGGCCTGCTTCTCTCTCTCTCTCTCACTTCCCCTGCTTGTGTTCCCTCTCTAGCTGTGTTTTGCTTTGTCAAATAAATAAATAAAATCTTTTTAAAAAAAGAATATAATGTTCCAATAAAAGGAAATAAACTTAAAAAAAAAAAAAAAGAGGGCCGTCTGGGTGGCTCAGAGGGTTAAGCCTCTGCCTTCAGCTCAGGTCATGATCTCAGGGTCCTGGGATCAAGTCCCACATCGGGCTCTCTGCTCAGCGGGGAGCCTGCTTCCCCCTCTTTCTCTGCCTGCCTCTCTGCCTATTTGTGATCTCTCTGTCTGTCAAATAAATAAAATCTTAAAAAAAAAAACTATAAAAAAAGAAAAGAAAAAGAAACTCTTCTTGGAACAAAAGCTCCTTCTGCCTTAGATACCAGGGTAGAACAAAATATAAAGAATGCGTATACCAAAATATTAAATGTCTCTTCTGGGGCACCTGCCTATCTCAGTCAGTGGAATGTCTGACTCTTGATCTTGGGGTTGTGAGTTTGAGTCCCATGTTGTGTGTTAAAATTACTTAAAAATAAAGTCTTGGGGAGCCTGGGTGGCTCAGTTGGTTAGGCGACTGCCTTCGGCTCAGGTCATGATCCCGGAGACCCGGGATCGAGTCCCACATCGGGCTCCCTGCTCAGCGGGAAGCCTGCTTCTCCCTCTCTCACTCCCCCTGCTTGTGTCCCCTCTATGGCTGTGTTTCTCTCTGTCAAATAAATAAAATCTTTAAAAAAGTAAATAAATAAAAATAAAAATAAAGTCTTAAAAAAATTATTGGGGGCACATGGGTGGCTCAGTTGGTTAAGCGATCTGCCTTTGGCTCAGGTCATGATCCCAGAGACCCAGGATTGAGCCCTGCATCAGGCTCCCTGCTCTCCCCTGCGGGAAGTCCGCTTCTCCCTCTCAGACTCCTCCTGCTTGTGTTCCCTCTCTAGTTGTGTTTCTCTCTGTCAAATAAATAAATAAAATCTTTAAAAGAAAATTATTGGAACTAAGGAATTTTGAATACAGAAAAGTCAATACTAGCCAATGTTAAATGTGTTAGGTGTGACAATAGTATTTTGGCTACATAGGGGAATGTTCTGGGGCGCCTGAGTGGCTCAGTTGGTTGGGCGACTGCCTTTGGTTCAGGTCATGATCCCAGGCTCCTGGCTCCATGGAGAGTCTGCTTCTCCCTCTGACCTTCTCCCCTCTCATGCTCTCTCTCACTGTCTCTCAAATAAATAATAAAATGCTTTAAAATCTTTTAAAAAGGGTGCCTGGGTGGCTCAGTGGGTTAAAACCTCTGCTTTCAGTTCAGGTCATGATCCCAGGGTCCTGGGATCGAGGCCCACATCGGGCTCTCCGCTCAGCGGGGAGCCTGCTTCCTCCTCTCTCTCTGCCTGCCTCTCTGCCTACTTGTGATCTCTCTCTGTCAAATAAATAAATAAAATATTTTTAAAATCTTTTAAAAAATGTTCTTAGGGGTAAAATCTCATCTGCAAATGTTTTTCAGATGAGTCAGCAAAGACAACAATATACAGACACATACATATTTGCAAGTGCACAGAGATAGAACCAGTAAGTGTAGGAAAAATGTTAAAAATCGGTAAAGCTGAGTGCATATGTAAAGGCTCATTGCACTAATTTCTTAACTTTATCAAGGGTTTGAAATTCAAAATATGAGGTTGGGCTAGGAAGTGCAACACTAGGCCCAAACCCTCCCTCTTCCAGGAAGCCTGCACTGATTAAACAGGACAGAGAGAATAATACTTTCCGTCTGTTGAACACACCTCCACACAGGCAGCTTTTTACTTTAATTAAACACCCAGGGGCGCCTGGGTGGCTCAGTTGTTGAGCATCTGCCTTCGGCTCGGGTCATGATCCGGGAGTCCCAGGATTGAGCCCTGCATCTGGCTCCCTGCTCGGTGGGAAGCCTGCTTCTCCCTCTCACTCCCCCTGCTTGTGTTCCCTCCCTAGCTGCCCTCTCTTGCTGTGTTTTGATCTGTCAAATAAATAAAGTCTTAAAAAAAAAAATCAGGGGTGCCTGGGTGGCTCAGTTGCTTGAGCGACTGCCTTCGGCTCAGGTCATGATCCTGGAGACCCGGGATCGAGTCCCACATCGAGCTCCCTGCTAGGCGGGAGGCCTACTTCTCCCTCTCTCACTCCCCCTGCTTGTGTTCCCTCTCTGGCTGTGTTTCTCTCTGTCGAATAAATAAAATTAAAAAAAAAAAAAAACAACAACAACTAAGAAAATCTTTTAAAAAAAAAAAAATCACCCTAGCCCTGACTTCCAACAGAAGTTCTGAATGTTTAATGGGAAAAATAATGCTTGGATCTGTTTATTAAAAATATAATCCTGGGGTGCCTGGCTGGCTTGGTCGGTAGAGCACATACCTTTTGATCTCAGGGTCATGAGTTACAGCCCTGCATAGAGTTCACTTAAAATAAAATTAAAAAATATAATCCAGTAGGGGTGCCTAGGTGACTCAGTTGGTTTAAGCACCCAACTCTTGGTTTCCGCTCAGGTCATGATCTCAGAGTTGATTTCAGGGTGGTGAGATGGAGCCCCTATAGAGCTCTGCACTCAGGAGAGAGTTGGCTTCCCCTCTCCCTCTACCCCCCCCCAAAAATCAATCAGTCTTTAAAACTAAATCCTATATTTATAAAATCCAGCAAAGGAGGTGGAGACAAACATAACAAAGTGAGTTGCCCTTCTGGTCACACGAAGGCAGTGGCAGGCCTGATCATCAGGACCCTTAATCTCATTTACCATCTCGGCAATAATCTGTATTATTGTCAGAAATGGAGAGTTGGGAGTAGCACCCACTAGGGAGATAGGATCATCACAGAGCCTGGCTTCTAATTGCCTTAGCTCAAGTGAGCTCCATGGGTCTTACGTCCTAACTGTCTTGTTTCCACACCCATAGCCCCCTTCCCATGGCCGCTTCCCATTCCCACATTAAATCACACGCCTCTCAGTGAGAACTCTAGGGCTTTATTACAAGTGCAGCTGATGCAAGGGAGCCCCATTCTCTAGTTTTTCTTCTCCACCCTCTTCCTCTCAACACATCTCTCCAGGGCAGGTCACTAGGCCACCAAGAAAGGGGAGTCTGAGCAGAATGAAAAAGCGCAATGCTTTCTCCGAAGTCCTCTGAAACAACCAGAGTCCTTCTGGCTCCAGCTAAGAATCTTCTGGTAGAAGAGGTGAGAGATTCAGCTCTCATCCTCAAGGTCCTCCATGTCTACATCCTGGGGGGCTTTTGTCTTCTTCTGCCGCTTGGGCTGTGGTTCACTAGCCCTGGCTGGCCTTGGGGCTTCCACTGAGCAAAAGGAAAGAGGAAACATTGAAGAACCCCAACGAATCCAGGCTGCCCCCTTAGCCCCCCTCTATGCCCCGACCTCACCTTCCATGGCTGCTTTCTCTTTCTGGGCCAGCCGGATCTGTTGGAGGAGCTTTCTGCGCTTCTTCCCAGAGAGAGTAATGTTGGCACGTGCGCTGGACCTGAGGGTCGGTAGAAGCACAGACATCCAGGTTAGCCTGAACCAGCATGGTGGGTTGGTTCTGGCTGTTGAAAAGGTCTTTTTGTTTGTTTGTTTTTTAAAAAATGTCTTTAGGGGCGCCTGGGTGGCTCAGTTGGTTGAGCGACTTCGGCTCAGGTCATGATCCCGGAGAACTGGGATAGAGTCATCGGGCTCCCTGCTCGGTGGGAAGCCTGCTTCTCCTTTCTCGCTGTCAAATAAATAAAATCTTTTTTTAAAAAAATTTTTTTAAAAAGATTTTATTTATTTGACAGCGAGAAACACAGCCAGAGAGGGAACACAAGCAGGGGGGGTGAGAGAGGGAGAAGCAGGCTTCCCGCCGAGGAGCAGGAGGAAGCCCTATGCGGGGCTCGATCCTGGGTCTCCAGGATCATGACCTGAGCCCAAGGCAGTCGCTTAACGAACTGAGCTACCCAGGAGCCCCAGTCATTAACATTCTTAATACTACTCCCATACATATATAAAATACTTACTATTAAATGCTAAAATTTGCTATATGGCAGAAACTTTTAAGGGAAGGCTATTTTTCTCCTGTATTTTCAATACTTTTATGTTTTAAGTGGCCTTCACACTCACATGAGGCTTGAACTTATGACCCTGAAATCAAGAGTCACATGTTCAAGTCACCTGGATGGCTCAGTGACTGAGCGTCTGCCTTCTGTTCAGGTCATGATCTTTTTTTTTTTTTTTAAGATTTTATTTTTCCATTTGACAGAGAGAGAGAGAGAGCGCACAGGCAGGATGGAGGAGCCAGCAGAGGGAGCAGGGAGCCCAGTGTGGGACTGGATCTCAAGACCCTGGGATCATGACCCAAACCAAAGGCAGACACTTAACTGACTGAGCCACTCAGCCTTCCCAATAAATAAAATCTTAAAAACAAAAAACAAACAAAAAAAAACAAGAGAGAGAGAGAGAGTCACATGCTCTATCAACCGAGCCAGCCAGGTACTTACTCCTGCTTTCAATACTTCTGACCCCAGAAAGGTGTGAGGTTGTCCCACATCAAGGTGGACACTGACTGAGAATCCTACAAATTTAACTTAATCCTGGCACCATTTACCTGGAGAGAGCATCGGATCCCACAGGCTGAGGGCTCAGTCTCACAAGACTGCCCCCCACTTCAGATGGTGTACTTCTGAATGACCAGTTATAAATCAAGGTTCTCACCATCCCCTTCTCAGACTCAATAATTTGCTATAACAGCTCACAGACCTCATTTACTTACATTTACTTATTTATGGTAAAAGGACGCAATTCAGGAACAGCCAAATGAAGGAGACCCAGAGGGTAAGGTCCGGGGAAGGGTGATGGAATTTCCGTACTCTCTCCACTTTCCCAGCACCTCCATCTATTCACTAACCAGGAAGCTCATCAAATCTCTTTTTTTGTTTGTTTGTTTTAAAGATTTTATTTATTTATTTGAAGAGAGAGAAATCACAGTAAGCAGAGAGGCAGGCAGAGAAGGAGGAAGCAGGCTCCCTGCCGAGCAGAGAGCCCAATGTGAGGCTCGATCCCAAGACCCTGAGATCATGACCTGAGCCAAAGCAGAGGCCTCAACCCACTGAGCCACCCAGGTGCCCCAAAAAGAGTTTTTATAGAACTTAATCTTCCCAGGTGGGTGGAGTTTAAATTCCCTGGTCACCTGGTCTTTCTGGAGACCAGCCCCATCCTAAGTCATCATTAGCATAAACCTGGGTGTGCTCTAAAGAGACTCTTTAGGACATACTAGACACTCCTATCACTCAGGAAATTCTAAGGGTTTTAGAAGCTCTGTGCCTAGAATCAGGGACAAAGACCAAATATATTTCTTATTATACCACAAAGCTAAATATTTGCAATGAAGAAATCAACGAAAGAATGGGATGGGAACTCTTTCCCAAGGCTGGGGAGGGGTAGGGTGGGAGGCTTGAAACGTACATGCAAAATCCCCTAGGTGTTTTTGTGAAAACTCAGAGTATGTGCACACCTATGTATGTGCTTTATGTATTTATTTTTTAAAGGATCTTATTTATTTGACAGAGCGCACAAGCAGGGGGAGCAGCAGCTGGCAGAGAGAGAAGCAGGCTCCCGCTGAGCGAGGAGCGGGATGCAGGACTCAATACCTGGACCCTAGGATCAAGACCCGAGCTGAAGGCAGACGCTTAACCGACTGAGCCAAGGGGTGGGGGTGGGGGGGTGGGAGATTGTGCTTAAGTTTATTTATAAAAACCTATGTGTACATACAATGTTACCTGGGGAGGTGGGTGAGTGGGCAGTTCTTACATTTTTAGTGGGGTCCAAGACCCAGAGAGGTGGTGAGCTACCTACCGGTCTGTGACAGGCTAGCGAAGGGTAGGCACAAACACAGCTGACAAATTCTGCTTACATAGGGGCGCCTGGGTGGCTCACTTGGTTAAGCGACTGCCTTCAGCTCAGGTCATGATTCTGGAGAACCGGGATCAAGCCCCACATCAGGCTCCCTGCTCGGCGGGAAGCCTGCTTCTCCCTCTCTCACTCCCCCTGCTTGTGTTCCCTCTCTGGCTGTGTTTCTCTCTATCAAATAAATAAAATCTTAAAAAAAAAATTCTGCTTACATAAACGTCAGTGCACACGAAAGTAGGCGGATACTTGCGGGGGAGCTCCACAGCGCGGGGAAAGGGGCAGGACGCGGAAAGGGGACTCGGTAGGGAGGAGCAAAGCGAAGAGGGTCTGGCACTCACGCCCGCTTCTTCAGGTGGTGCCGCGTGATCAGCCCTTCGTCTATCACAGCCTCGATCACCCGGTGCTTCAATCGCCTCTCCCGGTTCAACACCCGCCGTCGCTTGAATAGCTTCTTCTTCAGCTCCTAAGGGGGAGGAAGATGCTATTCAGACGGAATCCACGACCCGGGACCCCGCACCCGGCGACTCCAGCCCATGGATCCCATCTCTAGCGCGATTAGAGGGCTCCAGGACGCTTGGGGAAACAAAGTCGGGGAGTCGGGGCTCCCCACACAGTCACCGTTCGGGGCCGGTTGATCTTCCCACCCGGAGCCCCCATGGCCGCGTAGCGAACTGAACTACCCGACCGCGTCTTAGCTCCGCGCGGCGTCAGCGTCAGCTCCGCCCCTCAGCATCCGAGAGCCAATCGCAGCTCGGGGGCGGGTTCTGAGGCTATATATAGGGCCGCTCAGTGACGTTGTCGGTCTTTCGGGGCACTGGGACGGAAGAGGTTCGTGTTTGCGTTGCCGAGCTGGGTGTCAGGGTGGGGTTTCTGGGCGAGGCCTGTACCACCCTCCTTTTCTTGGCGGAGGTCGGGTGTGCGGTCCCGGTCCCCGTAATGTACGGAGGCAGAGGGAAAGGGCTATGGCCCCCTCGGCGTCATGTCTTCGGTGCCTGCGGCTTCCAGTCCGCGGGTTCTATCCTCAAACGCCGGGACACGGGCTCGGAGAAGAGTGGCGGAACCGGGATTCTGCAGGCTCCTCCCTGGTGTGCTCACGCCTTCTCCTTTGATTTCAGGTCTTTAGAACCGCCCCTGGAGCCGGAGCTGTCGAGTCCCCTCGTCTTCCACTGCCCGTTGGAAACAATAAAGGCTGTTCATACCCTAGTAGGTGTACGTCCGCGTTCTTTTTTCCGACGCGTTATTCCACAAAGCGGAATTTGCAGCTTTTCTGTTGGACCTCAGGCTCCTGCGGGAGTGCGGGCGACATTTCGCAGAAGGTTTTCTGGCCAACCTTGACGGGATCTCCAGATGGCGGCGCTGCGCCGAACCCTCAACCTGGCGACCCTGGCGACTGGGGCGCTCCGTGCTTTCGCGGGTAGGGAAGGTGGACAGTGGGAAGGATTCTTAGTGATCTGGGAGTCTAGTGCCTAAAACTGATTCTTCAAACCCCAGGGTACATTGCACCGTTTCTGCAGCATGTTGAGGGAACTAGGGCGGTGGGTGACACGTACTCCACTCGTGCCCACAGGCTCCCTGGCTGGTAGCTGCCTGGCCGACCGTCGCCTCTGGGATAAGCTCCATGCGGATACCCGAACCGGCCACGTTCCCACGTTCGACTGGTTCTTTGGGTATGAGGAAGCCCAGGGGTTGCTACTACCGCTGCTGCAGGAAGCACGGGCTGCCTGCCCCCTGCGGGTGTTGGACGTGGGCTGCGGGACCTCCAGCCTGTGTATAGGCCTCTACACCAAGTGCCCACATCCCGTAGATGTCCTGGGGGTGGACTTCTCTCCTGTGGCTGTTGCCCACATGAAGAGCCTCCTGGAAGGGGGCCAAGGCCAAACAGCCCTGTGTCCTGGGCATTCTGCCTCCCGACTCCACTTCATTCAGGCTGATGCCCAGAACTTGGAACCAGTGGCTTCCTCAGGCTCCTTCCAGCTAGTGCTGGATAAGGGCACCTGGGATGCTGTTGCCCGAGGTGGTTGGCCAGGGGCTTACCAGCTTCTGTCAGAGTGCCTCAGGGTCCTAAGCCCCCAGGGGACCCTGATTCAGTTCTCAGACGAGGACCCTGATGTGCGGCTGCCCTGCCTGGAGCAAGGGTCCCCAGGCTGGAATGTGACTGTGCAGGAGCTAGGCCCTTTCCGGGGCATCACTTACTTTGCTTACTTGGTTCAAGGCTCTCATTAAAGACCTAAGTCTTGACCAGAATTTTTCTGTTGGGTGAGGAGAGCGTTGGATAGCTTTTCAACTTTGTAAGATTGCTAGGAAGTGCGGATTTGAGGCCTGGCCTCCACATTTACTAGCTGGGTCACAGAGTTTTTGTTTCTGTGCCCCGGTAGGGATAATACCTGGAGTTAGGGGATTAGAGAATGACGGGTGAAACGAGCATTCAGCAATGCCAGGCACAGGAGGGGTACTAAATAGAAAAGGTACAGTGGCCCATTCCCCAGCCCCAATGAACTGGAACTCCTAAAAACGAGTTTTGTGGCGTTTTTTTTTGTTTTTGGGAGTTTGGGGGTTTTGTTTATTTTTAGATTAATTCTAGAGAGGAAGAATCCCAAGCAGTCTCCGTGCCCAGTGCAGAACACTAATCAGCGCTCCATCTTACAACCCTGAGGTATGACCTGAGCCGAAACCAAGAGTCGGACGCTTAACTGACAGAGCCACCTGGGCGCCCCCGTTAGAGGAGTTTTTTCATAGAGGAGTTCTTAATCCAAATCCCAGTATTGACTAACCTGTGTGAGCCTCTGGCCTCACCTCTAAGCCTCTTGTCCTCACCTGTAAGAGGGGAAGATCGAAAGAACCGATAGAAGGGCCTCATAACACATCACCAAAATTTTCGGGGAGACTGAAGGAGACTTACCCTCAAAGCTCCTGGGAGGCAGCAGATGTGAATATTCCACAAAGCAGCTTCTACAAACACGGGAGCCTGCTGCTGGGTTCCAGACAGGACAGGGGTTGGAGGCGTCGTATTCCATTTCCTCGGGAATCCAGGAGACCTCTTGTTCTCCCTGTTCCTGCCCCCAGCCAAGTTCTGGGTTAAAGGTTCTTAAGGGAGATCTCGGGTCCAGTGGGCTCCAAGACCAGCCTGGCGGGGAGAGGAGTTGGAAGAGCCCATTAGGGAATGAAAAGCATCCCTGATCTACTGACTTTTTAAAAGATGAAACAGATTTGTATATTTTTGCTTAAGAAAAAGTAATACAGTGATTATGATTAAGAGGCCAATTTCAGGGACACCTGGGGTGGCTCAGTCCATTAAGCGTCTGGCTCAGGCCATGATTCCAGGGTCCTGGGATTGAGCCTCAGTATCAAGCTCCCAGCTCAGTGGGGAGTCTGCTTCTCCCTCTGCCATACCCCCTGCTTGTACTCCCTCCCTCTCTCTCTCTCAAGTAAATAAAATAAGAAAATTTTAAATTAATTTCATAGCTGTTTCCTCATGA
>PITA01004186.1:50953-66246 GCA_004023965.1 Spilogale gracilis
AAAAAAAAAAAAAAAAAAAAAAAAAAAAAAAAAAAAAAAAAAAAAAAAAAAACTACCCTTTTAGGGATGCCTGGATGGCTCAGTCGGTTAAGCGGCTGCCTAGGGCTCAGGTCATCATCCCAGGGTCCAAGGATGGAGCCTGCTTTTGCCCCTCCCCCCACTCATGTTCTGTCTTAATAATCTTATTTATTTATTTTTAATATTTTTATTTATTTGACAGAGAGAAACATAGCTAGAGAGGGAACACAGGCAGGGGGAGTGAGAGGGAGAAGCAGGCTTCCCGCCAAGCAGAGAGCCCGATGTGGGGCTCGATCCCGGGTCTTCGGGATCATGACCTGAGCCGAAGGAAATCGTTTAACCAACTGAGCCACCCAGGCGCCCCAATAATCTTTTTAAAAAAATTACCCTTTAGGGCACCTGGGTGGCTCAGTGGGTTAAGCCTCTGCCTTCGGCTCAGGTCATGATCTCAGGGTCCTGGGATCGAGGCATATCGGGCTCTCTGCTCGGCAGGGAGCCTGCTTCCTCCTCTCTCTCTGCCTGCCTCTCTGCCTACTTGGGATCTCTCTCTCTGTCAAATAAATAAATAAAATCTTTAAAAAAAAATTACCCTTTTAGTAGCTAATACATACTGGAAACTTATTAGGTGCCAGGCAGTGTGCTAAAACCCCGTCACCATTAGGTAATGCCCACAACAATCTGAATTAACAGCTACTACCATCTTTATTTTACTAAAGAAGTAACTAGGCTCCTTCAAGAAGCCAGGGCAGGGGGGCGCCTGGGTGGTTTAGAGGAGTAAGCCTCTGCCTCTGGCTCAGGTCATGTTCTCAGGGTCCTGGGATTGAGTCCCACATCGGGCTCTCTGCTCAGCAGGGAGTCAGCTTCCCCCTCCTTCTCTGCCTGCCTCTCTGCCTATTTGTGATCTCTCTCTGTCAAATAAATAAATTTTTTTTTTTTTTTAGAGTTTATTTATTTATTTGACAGAGAGAAACACAGCGAGGAGGGAACACAATCGAGCCCGATGTGGGGCTCGATCCCGGGTCTCCAGGATCATGACCTGAGCCGAAGGCAGCCCCTAAATAAATAAAATAATAATAATAATAATAAAGAAGTCAGGGCAGGGGCAGGTGAAGGGTGCAAAAAAAGTCAAGGCACAGGAGTAAGGATTTCAGGCCCATGCACTGCCTTTTACCTATAGGAGCAAAGAGTGCTATCCACTGGACTCCTCTATCCCCAACAATTCTCCCCTCTCAACTTCCTGAGGAAATAAAAAGACCCAAATATTGATACCAAGTTTCTTTGTTAGAAACTTATGTTGAGGGGTGCCTGGGTGGCTCAGCTGGTTAAGTGTCTGCCTTCAGCTCAAGTTGTGATCTCAGGGTCCTGGGAATAGAGCCCCGCATAGAACATCCTGCTCAGTGAAAAGCCTGCCTCTCCCTCTAACCCTTTCCCCTCCCCTCCTCATTCTCTTGCTCTCTCAAAATGAATAAATAAAAATCTTGAAAAAGGAGCACCTGGGTGGCTCAGTTGGTTAAGCATCTGCCTTTGGCTCAGGTTGTGATCCCAGGGTCCTGGGATTGAGTCCCGCATCAGACTCCCTGCTCAGCGGGGAGTCTGCTTCTCCCTCTGCCTCTCCCCCATGCTTGTTCTCTCGCAAAAATAAATATAATCTTTAAAAAAGCGGGGGGGAGGGGGCAAAAAAAATACTTAAGATAAAAAATAGGGTCTATCCTAAATGCCTTCCCTTGGCTTCCTCCTCTGCCTCAGTTTTGTCCCTCCCAGACATTCAGGAAGGAGTCAGGCACATACAGAACTCAGAGGGTCTATTTATTAGGAAGGAGATGTCAGTGCTTTATCAAAGATGAAGAGGTCAGAGAGGGATGGTGGGATAAAGGCCTCTCAGCTGGGACATTTCTTGGCCACAATGAGGACAGCAGAAGGCACAAGTCCTAAAGATGGAAGAAAACAGCTTTGACCACAAAGATCCTTGCCTCCTACCCTCCAAAATTTCTGGCTTCACACCATCTCCACAAAGTCTCTTCTGGCATTCCTTCTTTTCTTAGGCATACCCTCCCCTCTCCCAAGCCCTATTCCTGGTCCGAGGTGTCATACCCAGCTCCTGCAGAGGCCGTTCCATGTCAGCCTCTGAGAAGGCCCGCCGGGGGAAGCCACTGAGCAACTGCACAGGGTCCTGGTCCCCCCCAGGTTCTTCCCCACGGTGGAGCTCCACGTAGAGCCTCACAGCTGCCAGCTGTTCCCGTGCCCGGAACGTCTGGGTCAGTGAGGTCCCATCTGGCAGCCTGACCTGCAGGGCAAGCGAGAAATACAGTGCTGTGAGCAACAAAACTGAGTGAGGTGCCCAGGTAAGGAAAACAAGAGCTGCACAGTTGGTTTCTGTTTCCTCTTTCTGAGATTGAACAAGCGTAATTACTATTTGAAGCACCCTGATAAACAACCACTTCTCTGCTTTACTAAGGCTGCGGCTTCCTCACATTTTAACAAACACAAAGATAAGATCATATAAAAATACAAATACGTCATGCAAAAAGCTGTGTAATAAATGAAATGAAAACACGAACAACTGAAAAGGTAACTGCTGAATAAGACAGAGGTATGGATTTAAATTAAGACTGAGCCAAGAGAAATTTGATCTTTTCAAGGGTAGAGGAGGTAGGATTTCAAAAGTCATTTACAAAGAAGGAAAAGGTCTGGCAAAGAGAACCTAACTGAATAAAGCTCTGAGCCAGGTGTCTTACAGGCCAACGAAGGGGTTCCAGAAGCAAGACAAGAATTAGAATCAGTACCTGTATTCGACACTGGTCATACTCTCGCTTGGTGGGAGGCTCCTGACTGGGAGAGGACGGAACAGGACCTGACTCTGTTGGTGGAGAAGGCCGAGAACCCACACTCCCACCATACTGGAAGACAAAGGAAAACACTGGTCGGGCTCTCACCCTCTCTTGAGAGGAATATCATATGCCTACACTTTCCCTCCGAAGCTAGAAAAGGGATTTTTTTTTTTTACTAGCCCACCTACTTCTTTACCCCCGTGTCTTCCCAATCACCTACCTTCTTGGCTCTCTCTGCTTTGTCTCTTTCAATCTTTTCTCGGACTCTCTGTCTGGAATGCAGACGGGAAGAAAGTAGGTTAGATGTCGACAAAGCAAACCTAGCTTCCCATCTCATCTATTATCCAACATCCCCATCACCCAGACCTGGCTGCTAACTCTTCAGCCTTTTCCCTTCTCCGCTCCTCAGCTGCCCGGCGCATCTCATCTTCCTGAAGCCGCTGTCGAGCGGCTGACAACTCTTGGCCTTGTTTCCTGCGCTGCCGTTCCCGTTCTAAAGCCTCTCGCTCCTCTCTTTCTTCCCGCTCCCGCTGCTTCTGGGCCACCAGCTCCAACATCCTGTGTTGCAGAAAACAAAGAGCTCAAAAGAAACGGATACAGATCCAGAACGTGAGTTTATAACGGACTCAAAACGATACAGAGAACACGTCTCCAAAGAGAGATGAAAGAAACAAAAAAAGAAACCACCAAGGCAGGACAGAGGAAAAGTGTTAAGTTCCAGGTTCTTTCATCAGAGTTATGTATTGTGGACAGGTGAAAGGTGACCCTCAGAAACGTGACACTGTTCCTTACTATACCTCTTAGTCTGTTCCTGTCTCTCTTCTTCACTCAAAATGGGTTTGCCTTCTCCCGCAGCAGAGCCGGTTCCTACAAACAAGCAATCAGTGTTATTGCCCATTCATGCTCCTCAAGCCCTCGTGAATAATCACACTGTGTCCCTCAGGCAGGACCTTCAGGGCCACCTTGCTCCGGGCAGGTGGGTTCCCTTCCCAGGACATGTCCAAGGGGGGTCGCTAGCGGCTCGTCTACATCTGGGTCGTCTTCGTGCTCCATCAACCTGGCAGGGAAAGTCGGGAGGGAGGTTAACACTGACGCTGCCCCTCCCAGCGGCCCCCCAGCCCCCTGCCACCCGGTTGGAGCGCTCACCAGTCCATTGCAGCCTCGATGCCCTGGTTCCCTGTGAGGGCCAGAGCCTTCTCCCTGGGGGCAGAAACACCGTGAATAGCGCCCGCGAGCCATCGTGCTGGTCAGGCTGGGGCGTGGAGCCTGAGGCCAGGCTGGGGGAAAGGCCAGACAGGGTTTGGGGGGCTGCCTTACGCGCGTCCCCTGGGGAAGCCCATCTCGATGAGACTCTCCAGAGCCGTGAGCTCCGCCATGGCGCCGCCACCGCCGCTTCCGCGGGGACCTGGGGGAGGGCGAGAAGGAGGGCGCAGGGCGGGGGCTCAGCGCGGGGTGCCCCTGGCCCGTGCGCCGTCCCGCCCCCGACACCCCAGCCGGGCGCTCTCTCACTTACCCGGCTCTGGACCCCCAGCGGACACAGCCGAGAAGAAAGCCGACGGGAAACGGAAGTGCCCGGATCTGTTTGGGTCACGTGGAGGCGGGCGTGGACGGGTGCCGCCGAGGGCCAGAAAGCGCCGGCCTGGCCCGGGTGCCCAGCCCCGGCGCGGGTGGGGTGGGTGGCGCGTCCGAGTCGCGGACCCGCAGGCGCCCCCCGCCACGCGCGCACACCCGGCGGAGGTGGGGAAAGAAGGGCGGTGCGGCCCTGAAACCCGTGGGCGGAATGTGACAGGCTCTCGGTGGGGTGCCTGAGCGCAACCGGTTGGAATGTTATTTGGCAATGTTGATCAGGAGCCATAGAAATGTGCATGGGCTGTGACCCGCTCATCTTCTCTGGGGAATTGAGCCATCCTCCGCCCCACTGACAAAGGGATTTTTGCAAAACGCAATTTTCCGATCCTGTCACCACCTCCCTGCTTAAAAATTCTCCATGACACTTCAGTCACTCAGGATGAAATTAAGTGCTAGTAGGCTGGCTTCCTCCGTCTCATTTGTTGTGGTTGGTTTAGAGCCTTCTCTGGAAAGGTGAGAATAACAGTAAGCACTTGCCTTCGGTGCAAGACTGCGGCAAGACTGTGCTGTGTAAAAGTGGGTAGTGCGCAGTTTCATCTCCCACCGTTTGCTGACTTGTGCATATTGCAAAACAGGCCCTCTTGTTCTTCCAGGCCCTTTGTACCGACCAGTCCCTCTGCCTGGGATGTCATGCCTCTGCTGTGGGATTGGTTAACTCAGTCACTTGTGAGACGGTACCCAAGGACCCATTTAGAACTTAAAACAACAACAACAATTAATTTTATAGTACCGAGTCTTTTTTTTTTTTTTAACTTTATTTATCCATTTTGAGAGAGACAGAACACCAGCAGGGAAGAAGGGGAGAGGGGGAGGCAAGTTCCCCGCTGAGCAGGGAGCCTGAGTGGGGGGATCAATCCCAGGACCTTGAGATCATGACCTGAGCTGAAGGCAGACGCTTAACCCACTGAGCCACCCACGCTTCCCAGTGCTGTCTTTCATCTACTTCCAGGTTAAGCACTCTATAGAAATTCACAAATGTGAGGTTACATAAAGATGCCCACAGCAAACACTGAAGACAAATGTTCCAATGAAGAGCAATGGCTTCTGTCCATCAAACAGCACCCTCCTAGGGAAAGCTGTGAAGCCTTTCACATAACCAAGGAGGCTACGATTTACCAGCATGGAATATTGTCCATCATCTATTTAAACAAAGAAAATATTGGCATCGAATAAAAATCTGCTTTTTAAGGGGTGATTACCTCTTGAGAAAAAGAGGAACTTTCCTTTTTATTCTTTTTTTTTTTTTTTAAGATTTTATTTATTTGACAGAGAGAAACACAGCCAGAGAGGGAACACAAGCAGGGGGAGTGAGAGAGGGAGAAGCAGGCTTCCCGCCGAGCAGGGAGCCCGATGTGGGACTCAATCCCGGGCCTCTGGGATCATGACCTGAGCCGAAGGCAGTCGCTCAACCAACGGAGCCACCCAGGCGCCCCTCCTTTTTATTCTTTAGCAGTCTTTGGAATTTGTATGTTAGTTCTCTAACTAAAAGTTGTAAGACCAGGAAAAATGAGGATTAGACTCAGTAGCTACTCAGACTTTTCTACCTCCAGCTGGTTTTTTTAAATTTTTGAAGGTTTTATTTATTTACTAGGGTGAGGGAGGGACAAAGGGAGAAAGAATCTCAAGCAGGCTCCATGCCCAGCAGGAGCCGGACTCCAGGCTCTATTTCACCACCCTGAGCCATGACCTGAGCCGAAACCAAGAGTCTGACACTCAACCAACTGAGCCACCCAGGCACCCCTACATTCAGTTAATTGAAGGATAAATTTAAAAGTATATACTACTCTGAGACATAGGTGTGTGGACAGAAAAATGAAGAGTCAGGAAAAATGAAAATGTCTTCCTTTTATCTTTCCTTTAATGTTGGTACAATGGATATGCAGTAGACACAAATTGAGGGCAAGTGGGGGAAATCCTTGGATTTGGAAAATGCCACAGACAGCAGTTTGGGTGGTCCCTGGCTCTCCATCCTGTCAGTCATTTATCTCCACCCACTTCAGACCAGGTAGAGTCTGACTCAGGTGTGCCCATCTTCAACATCGAAATGAGAGGTAAAAGAGGGAGAAGTCTTGCCCAAAGCTCCTATCCCAGCAATTGTTCTCAAAATCCCACCAAAGCCACTAACCACCAATGTGACAGGACCCTTTTGAGTGTGTATGACGGGGATTGGGGTCAGCTAACTATAGCCAACAGGCTTAATGTGCTGCAGCCGGGGCCTGATCTGAAAAGAAACGGCCCATGAGCTAAGAATGGTTTCTTCGTTTTTACATGGTTACATGGCTATAGAACACCTACATATTATCTTTGATTTTATTCTCTGGAATTGCAAAGCCTACATTATTTACTATCTGCTCCTTTAAGGAAAAAGTTGCCAACTGCCTCTTCCAGAACCTCAAGCTGGAGCAGGATGGAAAGTTTGGGACCTGAACAAGCTCTAGGGCTGAGCACTAAGGCAGCTGGGGTCCCAGGCACCTGGCCTTCTACCAAGCACCCCCAGAGGGGGTTGCTGCTCAGGGCAGCTGCAGCAGCCGCTGCCTCCTCCCAGGGAACCCAAGCCGAGCTCTCCTCTCCAAGCCTGGTCTCAGCTGGGCCTGAAAGGCGCTCCCAGGGCCTGCTTCAGAGTCCTGCTGTGGGTTGGGAGGTCGGCCGGTGGGGGCAACCCCAACGCTCACGCAAGCAGAAATGCCAGACCAGAGCAAAGCAGGTCAGCAGAGCCAGCACCGTGCCCACCCCGATAGCCGTATGCACCAGGGTAATGGGTCTGGGGGGCACGGCCAGCCTGCCACAGGGCCCGAAAGATGGGCCACCCACCCCCTCGAGGCCCTCCCCGCCTGCCCCGGGCATGCTGCTCTCTCCAGCCCCATTGGCAGCCACCACGCAAACGACATAGGCTCCCCCCGGCTTCAGTCCCTTCAGTTCTGCTCTGCGGATCGTGGAGTTGAGCGGGGGTCCCTTCCGGGTAGCCCCACCGCCTTCCCAAAGCAGCAACCAGTACTGGTGGACCGGGGAGGGGGGGGCACACCAGTGCACCAGCGCGCTGCTGTCCTCCGCCACTACGTGCACTTCTCCCAGGCGTGGCGGGTCAGGCGGCTGGGCAGGGCTGGAGAGCCCGGGGCACAGGCAGGCCACGGGCCCAGCCCTCTGCAGCTCCTTGCAAGGCACCTGCAGGTGGCGGCAACTGTCGTAGTCACAGAGGACAGGTGGCAGGGGTGGCTGTGATGTCTCGTCTTCATAGTCTTCTGTGAGGTCCTGATGGGCCAAGAGCAGAGTTCCGGGAACTAAGGAGAAGGTGACAGCCAGGAGCCACAGAAGGCAGGGAGAGCTCAGCATGGAGTCTGGAATGGAGGAAGGTGGAGGGGTAAAGGCTGCCCAGAGCCCATGCCTTCCAGGCCCCCTCCCTCAGCAAAACCTCTGGGGACAGCGACACGCAGGGTAGGGGCAAGAAGAGAACAGGAAAGAGAAAGAAAGGACGCAGACACACTTATTTGTCAACCAACTTCTGAACAGGCTCTGGACTTGGTTTGGGGTGGGGGGGGCAAACACGGGCTGACCCGAGAGACGGTGAGAGACAATGTGTGAGCGGCAATGAGTGAAGTGCCAGGAACAGTTAATGAATAAGCAAAGTGCTGGAGGGGAAAAGAAGAGGAAATGATTTATTCAGCCTGGGGAAGAAAGGCGGAATAATTCCCAGCTGCCACCCAAAGAAAAGATCTCAGTAAAACAATTATCAGCGACACAGACGCAAAAACCTGAAAGCGGACCGAAATGAGAAAGGAGGAAACTTAAGGCCCTTGGAATCCTCCCCACCTGTGGAAGGAGCTCCAGTTCCTGCCCACCCCCATCACCCCCCTCCGCTTCCCTGGCCCCCAGCTACCCCTCACCAGTGGGGAGGTCTCACCGTGGTGCAAATCTCCAACCAGAGGTCTGCGGGTGCAATGCTGGGCAACCCCAGGAGTACAGGCTTGCGGGCAGGTTTTGTCACTTTCTTCAATTTCAATTCTGTTTTGGCCCCGAAGCTTTTATACCCTTCCACTATGATGTCACCACCTAGCCCACCCCTCACCCACCCCTTTCCCGCTGAATGCCAAGAAGCAGGCTAGTCCCTTTAGAGAGCCTGAGTCACGGGGCCAGGGGTGGGGGGAGTCACAACAGCTGTTTCATCTGGAGGCCAGGATGCCTGGGTTCGGAGACTGGAGTGGAATGTGGAAGGCAGCCAGGAGCGGAGAATCACAAGGCTGAAGCTATGTGGAGGGATGAGGAGGGGCACAGAGGAGAGAGGGCCACCTGGCTGGTATCAGAGAAGAAAACAGCTGTGACAGCAGGGGGCCTGAGCTCCAAAATGCTGTTTCGGTAAATATCATACCACATCCATGGCAGTCATTTCCTGTCTTCTGCCTCCCAATGGACGGAGAAAGGGAGGGGTGCTGAGGCCAGAATAATGAATCCGGGCTTTCCAGACCCGCCCTACATGATCCCCCTCCCCAGTCATGTGGTTAGAGTAGGCCGGATAGGTTTTCTCTCCTGGAGCTTTCTAGGCTTTTAAATGGAGACAGATGTACCTAGAATAGTCCAGGTCTGGAGGCCTCCCCCTTGGCAGGCAGCCCCCAACAAGACCACCTCTTCCAATGCAGGGTGGCGGGGAGGATGCCCGGGGAACACAGGGTTCTCAAATAGCCCTGAATCCATTTCAAGGAGTCAGGCAAGCAACAGGCATGAAAATAGTTTATTGGGGGAAGCCACAGGACAGGGGAAAGGGTCAGGTGAGGAAGGACTGGAATGTGAGGACTCTGCTCCGTTCTCTTCAGGAACTAGAGCAGGTGGGGAGCTGTCGGAGATTGCCCACAGAGGGTTCAGAGCTGCCCAGGGTCTCGGGGGCAGGGGCCAGGGCGGGGGTGTGGGCTGGGGCAGGCAGGTTGGCCTCCGTCAGCAAAGCTGCGTCTTCCCAGGAGCCTGGGCCAGAGGAGGGAGAAACAAAATCCCCAATGGGATATTAAGTAAGTAACCAGAGGCTCTTTTCCCCCAACCAGTATAACCTCCTCCCTACCCAGACGCCACCCCCACTCCATTCAGACCCCCAAGCGCAGTGCCCCTCACCATCACTGGCCTCTGGCTCCAGCTCCTCCTCTCCATTCAAGGGCTGCTGATCTGCTTTCTCCTCCTCAGGGAGCTGGCCCTCTGCAGCCACCGAGGGAAGGCAGAGGTCAGACTAGAAGCTGAGGGGGACAACTGAGGACTTGTGGGGAAGGTGGGTGGGGGAGCTGCCGCACAGTACCTGCCTCTGGGGGATCTTCAGGGTTCTCGAAGTCCTCTGTGATGTCTGACAGCTGGGTTGACTCCTCCTGGCCTTGGGGCCCTGGGCCTCCAAAGTGGGTAGAGGACGGGGGTAGGGCTAATGCGGCTGCACTCAGGCGGCGGGGCCAAGCTCACCTCCTCTAGCCTGTCCTCTGCCGCTAAAGCTTGGGCAACACAGGAGCCCCCGTCTCCCGTCATGTTTACCTGGATGATGCGCAGAGATTCTTCGCTGCACCGCCTTCCGAGACCTGTCTCTTTTCCGGATGTTTACCTGTGCGGGAGAAACTAGTGAGTAGTGAGGCTGGACCTCCTCCACCAGGATCTGGGCCCCGCCCCCCCGGCCCTTGGCCACGCCCCAGCCCGCTCCTCTTTCAAAGAAGCGGAGGGGACGACGGAGGTCCTTGCCGACCTGCAAAGACAAGCGGTGTCGGGGCCAGATGCCCCCCCACACCCACTGCATGTAGCTGAAGAGCACGATGACGCTGAGAAAGGTGAAGTTGCTGGCGACGCCGACGAAGGCGCAGGTCATTGGGAAGTTGTACAGCAGGTACCTGGCACCGGAAGACAGTGACAGTTACAGAGAGCACTAGCCTCCTCACTTTCCAGAAATTATTGCTAGAAAAACGCAAGCCAGTTGCACTTGAGGACCGCCTCCACCGGGCTGGCGTCAGCGCCCCCTCACCTGAGCCCAGTGAAGTGGGCATGGATGCGGAGGGAGGCCCCATACATCTGGATGCGCTTGCTGTGGATCTCGATGATCGCGCCGGTGGTCGGCACATACTGCGGATGGAGGGATGGAGAGAGGGTCAAGGCCACCCACAATCCAGCTGCTGTCACTCTTCCCAGCCCTACCTGGCATCCCCTCCCAGTGTCTCCATGGCTGACCCAGCCGAGGCTCCCCAAGCGTGACTCTGGGCTCCTGGGCAGAGCGGTCCCCAGTCTTCCTTCACCCTCTTACCGAGTTCTCCCTGTATTCCGGGTAGAGCTCCACTTCCAGGAGCTGCTTCTGCTCTGCAAAGCCAAACAGCAGGAGGCTGGAGAAGACCAGCGTGTCAAGCATCTGGAGCAGGTCTGAGCGGTAATGCAACATCACCTGCCAGGGCCAGAAGGGAGAGGCTGGGGGACAGGTACCCACGAATTCCACAGCCCTACTCACCCTTCAGCCAAGCCTCCTGAGTGATCTGTGCAGCTGCCTGCTCCCTCATTTTCACCTCTTACCATGCTCCCTCCTTGGCCCAACCATGTCTCCATTCCCCTCTTCTAAGAACAGGCATGGGTTAAGCCTCTCTGATCTTCCCCCAGGCAGTTTAACCATCCAGAATAGACTAAGTTTCAGGGCACCACCTAAAGCTTTTTTCTCCATGTAGACATTCATAAATTTGCTTCATCGTGTGGCTGTTGACCGTTTACGTAAGAATGGGGTCTTAATATTTACTGAAGACCCACTCTGGGCCCATAAGCACTGCACATTTCTTCACCGAATCCAAACTGGCCTGGCTACGGGACTATTACTAACAGGCCTAGTTACGGATGCTTTGTAACCAAGGGGTTAAAGAAGCTGTCTCTCTGCTAGTATGTTTCTGAGTGAGGATTCCAGGTCTTTGGGGCACTAAAGAAGCCCATTTTGGCTCCACTTTTCAGACTTTCCCTCAAAGCTGGACACGCTCATCAGATAGCTGGGGTCTGTCTGGTTTGGTGAACAGACTCCTCTTCCCCATCGCGAGGAGTCTGGACCTCAGAGCTGGGACGTTTTCTCCGGAAGCCCTACCCACCTGCTGTCACCTCCGCACCCTCCCAGACAGACCAGGAACACTTACAGAGCGTGAGGACGTGGAGATGATTCGGCCACCTCTGGTGTAGCATGAAATGGTAACTAAGAACATGCCCAAATCTTGATTCACAGGGGACTCTGGCAGCTCAAGCTCTAAGGTGACGCGGTACGGCTGTCCATACATCAGCACCTGCCCAAGGTAGCCCCCATCTCTTTTCAGAAAATAGGTATTTTTAGATCCTACTCTGGTCCACCTCCCTCCAAACACGGACGGGCCCCTCTCCCCTACTTGGCTAGCACAGCAGGCCGCTAGTCTCTCATCCCAGGAAGGTGCTGCCCCCTTGTGGTGGCCGGGTCCCTCCCACTTCTGAGCAGCAACCTGTGACTTGGCTGTCTCAGCTCTGTTACTTTTTTTTTTTTCTCCAAAAGTGAACAGTCATGTTGCCAAGTGGGCCATGTGTGACTCAGGCCTCTAGCCCCGTGAGGCCATCTCCCTGGGCCCAGCCTGCCTTCCATTATTAATTAAACAAGTGCCAGAAGTGGGCACCGACTCCCAGGCCACCCCTCCCTGTCACTGTCGCTCCAGATTAGCTTTATATCACTCTGGGTCCCTTACCTTGCTTGCTTCTGTGAACAGAACCCAGAGGCTCCTAGGGGGAAGGCTTCTTCACTGGAATTAACCTCCAAAGGTTCCAGATTTGCCATCAAACATACCCTGGTTTTTCCTGACCATTCCTATATTCTTCTAATCCTTTATTCAATTATTCTTATCTGAGCATGACCCCCTTCAGGGTGGTACACAAGAATCAGGGGGCAAGAGTAAAGCTTTTGTTTTTAAACAAAGGGAACGGATTAAAAAAAACAAAAACAAAAACCCCACCGCAAACCATCCCCCAAAACCAGATATGGCTAAGGGTGCATTGATCGCTATTGCTAGGGTAAAATGTGGAAAAATCACTGATTTAAGTATTTCTTTGTACAGATTCTTATTTTCAGAATGAATTATCAGTTGAAAAAATGGATTCCATGAGACTCTAGTCCACAGAAGAGGCCAGATAAAGCCAGTGGCTTCACTGAATTCTTTGAGACTTTTTTTAGGGCAGGGAGGGCCACAGGGAGAGAGACAGTTTTAAGCAGGTTCCACGCCCAGCATGGAACCTGATACCGGGCTCCATCTCTCACAGCCCTTTTCAGGGCTATGACCTGCACTGAAACCAAGAGTTGAATGCTTAACTGAGTCACCCAGGTGCCCCTGGAACATATTACCAGGTAGCTCTCGGGGAAGAGAAAAATGGGAGCAACTGCTAGCTAATGGGTAGGAGTTTCTTTTTAGAGGTGAAGAAAAATGTTCTAAAATTAATTGGGTGGCTCAGTGGGTTAAGCCTCTGCCTTCGGCTCAGATCATGATCTCGGGGTCCTGGGATCAAGCCCCACATTGGGCTTCCCCCTCTTTCTGCCTGCCTGTCTGTCTACCTGTGATCTGTCAAATAAATAAATAAAATCTTAGAAAAAAAATCCACTTTGAGCCTCCCCATCTCCAGTTTCATACTGATCCCTCAAATTCTTCACAAATTCTTCTGAAATGCAGAAGCTGCATCTTACACTTGGCTACTTAATGGGATGTACAGATTTTTGTATCAATCCTGTAAGCTCCTTAAAGCAGGACCCCATCTTCTACTTCTAGCAAAGTGTTACTCATAAAATGTTATTAATACATACACACTATTTCTTGTATTCCTTCCTTCCTTCCTCAACATTCACTGAAAATGGACAAAATGATCAAACTGCTTTAATTATCAGGAACCACCCTGACGGGAGTCCCTAATATTAACTCTCCCCTCTCCCTTCGTCTTTCCCTTCCTTCTTTATCCAGCAGCTTCACACCCAATTGTTTCAGGCTCCCTGAAATTCCCAGATCACTGTTAGGATCTCCACAACACGCAGCTGCCCAATTCTATGCACCATTTCGGGGCAGACTTACTGTGGATTTGTTTCCTAGCTCCCTCTCAACATAGTCTATTATTATTTTTAGCCACAAGTACATCGAATTAATGTCTTCAGAAAAGATTCTGTAATACTCTCCAAACTCCTGAGTAGCCGGATTAATATAATAAATCTCGGGGTGCCTGGGTGGCTCACTCAGTAGAGCACCAGACTCTGGGTTTTGGCTGAGGTCGTATCAGGGTGATGAGATCAAGGCCCCCTCGTCGGGCTCTGAGCTGGGCGTGGAGCCTGCCTAACATTCTGTTTCTCCCTCTGCTCCTCACGCCTCAAATTAAAAAAATAATAAAATAAATAAATAAAACAAAATGGTAACTCTCTGCCTTATAAGTCCATTTGCGACCCAACTCATCGGACCTGGTTAAGTCTTCCTGACGGCGGATGGCCACCTCCTGGTTGAGTGGAAGGGGCCACAGGGTGCACACAGCTGGCTATTCGTACTGCCAAGCAAGACCAGTCTAAGGGGCCCCCCAGATGCTACAGCTTACACTCCTCCCTTCAGAGTGACTGCTTAGGCTTATCCTGTGTCAGGCAGGGTCCTCCCATGAACTGCCTTAAGAAAGGCATTAAGAAATCCTTTTCAGAGGATTTAAAAATTCTTAGTACTTGTGGCCGCTGATTACTATGAGTTGCGTTGCTCACTAACAACTCAAAACACCCTGGTAAGCAAAAACGATGTGGATGCTCCAATGGTCCTTTGAAGCATGCCGGGGTCCTCCTCTCTTCTCAGAGCCTCTACCAGCTTGCCTATGACAAACAGATGCACCCCCATTCTGCATCTCCCAGGACTTCTGGGTTTGTTGAAGTCCTACTGGCATCTGGCCCATCACCTGGGACAGTAACCTCGATTTTGCAGATCACACACATTTGTCAAGTTTCATAAATTCACACAGAGACTTTCAAAACTCTTGCGTGGATTCCATCCCCATCCAGTGAAATAGCTACATCTCATCTAGTAGATACGGCTTATCTGAAACAATCTGAGATGGGCCTTGCTATCATCTGTGGCAGGAAAGAATAATCCACACGGTTCAGATTTTAATTTTTCTTTAACCTCCCTTTCCTTGAGAGCCTTCCTCTGAGACTCTATTACTCAATCCCTGCTTGTCGGGTCTTTCTCAATCCCTCCAATTTCAAGTCTTCAAAGCTCTAATGAAACCTCTCTTTGGCTCCCATACTTACCCGATCACGTCCACCCTTAGCCAGCGAGACATTGGCAACAGGGAAGGAGCACAGTAAGGAGCTGGAGGAATCACAGTCGGTCCTAGATGAGAATGGGGATACTCCACTAAGTTATAGAGTCTACCTTACCTGTCCGTACACATCCTTGGCCCCCTAGGGCTCCCCCTTGTCCCCCATCCCTTCTTCCAGAAGTACCCTTCTGTCAGAGAGAAATGGAAAAGAAATGAACAATTCTTTCATTCTCTTCTTGCTACTTCAGCTTATTTCCTCTTGTTAGAGTGGAAATTCTTACACAGGACTCAATGAACACCTAGTTGAATAGTTTCAGATTGAAGTGTTTCTAAAGACTCACTTGGAGAACTTGATAAAAATTCAGATTCCTGGGGCACCTGGGTGGCTCAGCTGGTTAAGCGACTGCCTTCGGCTCAGGTCATGATCCCGGAGACCCGGGATCGAGTCCCACATTGGGGTCCCTGCTCGGCGGGAAGCCTGCTTCTCCCTCTCTCACTCCCCCTGCTTGTGTTCCCTCTCTGGCTGTGTTTCTCTCTGTCAAATAAATAAAATCTTTAAAA
>PITA01004186.1:66346-127561 GCA_004023965.1 Spilogale gracilis
AAAAGATTTTATTTGCGTTAGCAAGCAAGAGAGGGAGAGAGAAGCAGGCTCCCTGCCGAGCGCAGAGCCCAACACAACCTTGATCCTGAGACTCCAGGATCATGACCTGAGCTGAAGGTAGAAACTTAACTAAGCCACCCAGGCATCCCCATTGATGGTTTAAGAGGCTCACAAATCTCAACTTGTAAGCAAAATTACACATGGGCATATGTGTGTGTGTGTGTGTGTGTGTGTTTTAGTAAGTTCTACATCCAACATGGGTCCTGCATTCATGACCCTGAGGTCAAGAGTCAGAGTCACGTGCCCTACCAACTGAGCATGCCAGGTGCCCCGGTGCATACATGTTTTTACAGCAGAAGGTTTTATGGCAAAGTTTTCATGAGATCATGCCCCCTAAAGTTTAAGCAGCTCTGACTTAGAAAGCACAGTTCATGATCAGGGACTCAAGGAAGGAAAAAAAAAAATCACTTTGGACCACTGATAAGAATGCCCCTATCAGCATCTCTTGATTGGTCCTATTGCCACTGTTAAGCAAAAGGGAGAGAATTTGACAAACTCTGTAAAATCGGAAGGAACTGAGGCCCCAGGTAAGAAGCAGGACTCTGGGACTTTATGTACTCTGTCACATTCTGTTTCCACAATCTCTACTGTGCAGGATTATCAGGAGTGGGAGAAAATAATGCACAAGGCAACTCAAGGCTTCCTTAATGCCTTCTCTACTGAAGGCCAAGTTAGTTCTGAGATGACCCAAGGGATCTGGTTGGTAAAGAGGTCTACAGTGGCCCTGAGAGAGATGGGACCCAACCCAAACACAACTGATCCTCACAGTGACAGTCTAAAAGGGGAATTTTCTTCTTCTTCTTTTTAACAAATTTCAGTAACCAGAGGTAGAACTAGGACCTTAAAGCTCTATCAAGCCAAAGCTTCTTCAGCTTTGGGCTGTGAAAGGTAAGAAGTCATATAAACACACTGGGCTCCAACTTTCTCCTCTGTAAGTGAGGGGGCTGACCTGAATAAGCTCTAAGGGCCCTGACAGCAATTCTCTCAAAGAATCCCTCTACTTTGGTAGAAGACCCCTCTCACCTGTAGTAGAAATGCACGGGGCTGAGGTGGCTGACTGTGGGCATGTAGGAATAGTAGAAGGAGCCATAGAGGAAGACAGACACCCAGAGCAGGAGGAGGATGGTACAGAAGAGCACCCCGAACTGCAGCAGCAGCTTGCGGGCACGACCTGCCAAGACGTGGCCCACCTCCTGGGCCCACAGTAAGGCAGGTAATGGTGGGTCATTGACCATGGCAGGGAGTGCAGAGTGTCTGGCCCCAGGTTCAGGCCTTGAGTTCCTAGCTGCTCTGCCACCTGGACGCCACCCCTGGCCATGGGATGAAGCAGCTGGTGGTTCCTGGAAAAAGACAGAGAAGGGGAAAGAATGGCTGTTTTCCCAGGGCGGGTGGGGACAAACATGACACGCTTACTGGACGGGCTTGGAGAACTAGAGAGAGCAGAACACAGCCAGGTCTTTGTTTCATATGGCTTTTCTCCAGATGACTGCGTTTCTCAACCAATTATCCCTTCCCTTTTCCTTCACTGTGCTTCCTTTGGCCCCACTGCCCCAACAACCCCGCTGAACTTGTCTTCTGGACACCCGAGTCTGGGACAGGGCATCTTGATACTCATTCATAACAACATATAACATAGAATGAGCACCTTAAAAGGCTTTTACACACATGATGACACCGAGTCCACACCCCGAGGTGGCTGCACCGAGAGGATGCGCGACTTGCCTAGGGTCGTACAGCCGCACTCGAAGGCAGCAGCCTAAGCGCGGTCAAAACTGCCTCCCGAGTTTCTCCTCTTCTCCCGGAGATGCGCTCGCTCCTCGCCAGGGCCGCGCCCCACGCCGGGCACGGCGTCCTGCAGCCAAAGGCCGCTCCCCGCCAGCACCCCCTCCGGCTGGCACTGGGCGCGGTGCCCGAAGCCCCCACACAACCGCGCCAGCAGGAAAACCAGCAGCTCGCCGGCCGCGGGGTGTTCTGCAGACTCACCAGCTCCCCGGCTGCCGGGGTAACGGCGAGAGCGGACTTCCGCCTCCCGCGGAAGCCCCGCCCCCTTCCGCCGGCCGCCTTTATGGCCTGGCGGGGCGGGACCTCATTCCGGGGCGGGGCCTGGAGCAAGGGGCGGGGCCTGGAGGGCCGCGGGTTTCCCACCTCCACGCGCTGCGCACCGTCCCTCCCCGCGGTCCCTTTCCCTGACCCGAGAGGACAGGCGCCTCCCTCCAGGCCTCCAGAGAAGCCCCAGCCATGCTATGAGTCAGCAGCATCCTCCGCTCTGCCCGGCCATGGAGGCTGCAGTCCTGGCCCTCCACCCACACCTTCACACGAGCCATTTAAAACCCCCCCCGCAAAGGGGGAGAGGAGCGGGCACCCAGGTGGCGCTGATTTTTATCGCCCACAGCTCCTTGGACCTGCAGGTGTCCAAGGCAGCATTGCTGGCCGGCTGGCTGGCCCCTATCACAAGAGTGATAGCATTTCAGCTCCGTGTTTGTCTCCAGCATTTAGAATGTGAACGACCTCCTCCGACCCTAACTGGACTCTCCCTCCGGATCCCCGTAGCGCGTTATGTACACTAGATGCTGGCAGACGGTACCTTCTGTTTTGTATATGACTATTCACCTCAAAAAAGATCCCTCAGAGGGGGAGGTTAATACCGTGCACATCTTCACGTTCCGCAGACCACCAAGCACAACCCTGCAGGCCCGGCATATAATCTCTCAAACCAATACCCACACTCCCAAAACCCACCCCCGAAGCTCATCTATTTCAAGAAAAATCGGAAGACTTTCCCCACAGTGCCCCCTACCTCTTCTTTGTCCGATTCTTTGATCTGGAATCTGCACACCTCTTTCCCTCCAGCTTCTTCTCCTGGTTCTTTAGGCATCTTCCTGTCGTACCTTGTTGCCCCCGGATCTTCCGCTCCAGTCACTTGTGGCTAGAACATGAAGTGGTTGGTGATCCAGAAGCTGATACCTGTAGCTCATCACATTTTCCTGGATATAGGGAATGGAGGGTCTCTGAAAAAGAAAAGAAGATTCTGGTACTACGTGCTCTGTCAGAGCTGAGGGAGGAGGGAGAAGGGGGGCGACTGCCCAGCTGATGTCAGATTTTCAAATGAGCAGGGTCCCCCGCAGCCAGTAGACTCCACTGCAGGCTATGTCACAAGTCCAGACCACCCCATTTAAGTGGGGGGGGGGAGTCGGCCTGGGCCTCAGCTCCTTCCAGTTCTGTCCTAGTCCAGATTCAGAATGCCTGCAATGGGGGAAGGGCAGCTAGTGAGACAGTTCTCAGTGGGGGTGTGCGTAGGGGCTGCAGCCAGCAGCCAGGCTCCCCCACTGGCCAGGCAGTTGGTATGTTCCAGGATCTGAGCAGCTCCTTCTAGCATCCTTCATCCTTCAGGTACCAGCGTCTGGGCAGTGCCTGAGCTGCAGGAACTGGGACCAGCCCTGGACAGACCTCTGACCTGACGTCCCCAGTGGACCTCTTTGTATTAGCTGCTTCTGCTGCTGCAGCAGATACTTTCAGCTGCACTCCCTGCAAGGTGGGGCACCCATCTCAGGCAGGTTTTGTGCACCCCACTGACTACTCCCTAGGGCTGCCGCTGCCTGTGGCTTCAGGTGAGTAGGGAGTATCCTGCTTTTCTCCCCCTGGGGCTCAAAGGGGCAGAGAGGGGGGTTATGTGTCCTCATCAGGGTGGGGCTTTTTCTGGTTGAGGCTTTCAGAGCTGGGAACACACATGACTGGAAGGGCTGAAAAGCCTTAAATTGTTTTTATGCCTAATGATCCGTGGCCCAGGCTGTAGGGGAGTTTGGGGGATATCCCACCCTCCCCATTTCCTTGGCCCAGGAAGAGGGATGGGAGAAGCCACTAGAGGATGAGGATAAGAGGAACAAAATATTGGGGCACATGACCCGGGTCTTATAAAGAGTGATGAAAGGAGCATGGGGGGGGTGTCTGCAGATGAAATTATGTACCCCCCCCCCACATCATGCTCTGAGCTGTCCCTTTCTTTTTCCAGGATGAAAGGGGAGACCCCTGTGAACAGCACTATGAGTATTGGGCAAGCCCGCAAGATGGTGGAACAGCTTAAGATTGAAGCCAGCTTGTGCCGGATAAAGGTGGGTGGACCTTGGGTCCCATTAGTTGGCCCAGCTGTGCTGTAGGTCCCCAAATCTCAGGTTAAGAGATGTTTTCTTTCCTGGACTTCCTGTGATCAGGGGAGGAGTCTCTGGCTCTGTAAGGATAGCTGTCCTCTGGCCTCTGTGGGGGATGAGGGAAGATAATACTGTCTTAAGGAGCCCTAGAGATGGCAAAAGATAACTCATTTGGGGAGGGAGGCTGCAGTCCCTCTCAGGTCTGGCTAACAATTCCCCTCCTGGCTGTGCCCCAGGTGTCCAAGGCAGCAGCAGACTTGATGACTTACTGTGATGCCCACGCCTGTGAGGATCCCCTCATCACCCCTGTGCCCACTTCGGAGAACCCCTTCAGGGAGAAGAAGTTCTTCTGTGCCCTCCTCTGAGTTACCCCGTCTCTCCGCACAAGCTCTTCACCTTTCCCTCTCCTAGGCCCTTCCTTAGGTCAGTAACTGTCCTGAGCCCCTGAGGGTCCCTGCATCCCCGCCCTAGCCCTTGTCCAACCCCATGAGGTTATCTGAAGCACAAAGGTCTCCGTGCCCGATCTGTCGACCCCATTTCCTCGCCCACTCTGGCGGACCCCAAGTACCCCCTGACCCAGGGCCCCCTTAGCTCCACCCCAGAAGGGCCGTTCAGACTCTGCCAGCATCCTGTCGGCTTCTCTCTGTGACCCGCTCAGACAATGGAGAGAGGGATGGGCCGGGTGCCTGCTCTCAGTCTCACCTGGAGCTATGAGAAGGGTAAAGCCATTTGAAGAATAAAGTCATCCAGAGTCTCAGAGGACAGCTCCTGTGTTAGCCTTCTTGGGGAGAGGATCATCAGTCTGCAGATCTGGGAGTGTGTGCGGCAGGTGAAAGGCTTGCCGTGCCCCAGGAATAGGGCCAGTCAAATCAGGTTAGACATTGTCTAGGATCGGAGATCGCCGGGATTGGGGGGATGGCGGGCGCGAGAGAGCGTCTCAAGTGGAAGAATTAAGTTACAACAGATACTCAGAGGCTACGGAGAGCACTCACACACATACACACGCACGCACACGCGCGCGGGAAAGCACTGAGCACAAGTGAAAATGAAAACAGACCGAACAAGGTAGCTCTTGGGAGGGATTCCGAAGGCATTCGCAGACCGCAGGAACTCTGGAACCGAGGGGAGGAGCTCAGCTCCAGTTCCCACTAAGGGGCCGGTTTTCCTTCTAAGATGGCCGCGCCCAGAGCGGGCCTGTTTCCAAGATGGCCACCGCCTTAGGACCTGCGCCAATATGGCAGCCCCACGTCGCTGGGTTTTACCGTACAGGGCTTCCGAATTAGCCCCATACTTAAAATGGCGGCCCCAGGCAGCCAGAGATTTCAATATGGTCCCTTCTGTGCTCATCTGGCCTCAAAATGGCTGCCCCTGCCCTTGCCAACTCGATGCCCGTTCCCACCCACCCCGGAGTCTGAAAATCGACGTCTCCCCAAACGAGGTGAAGGCACAAAGGTGGCTATTATATAAGCAAAGATCTTGGGACGAGAGGACCCTCGCAAACAGCATAGCAGGGGCTGGTCGCATGGATCTTGCAAGGTAATCTAGGTTCTACAGCTTGCTAAGTAGAGGCTCCCTTTGGGGTGTGCCCGGCACTGTTTATCGGTCGCCTCCCAGTCTCGGAGGAGCTGGATAAGCCTGAAATTGTTTCAGTTTGGGTTTCCTGGTAGCGCTTGCAGGGTTCCCATTTCTCCCTCGGGCCCATTCTGTCACATCCGCCAGAAGCAATGTCCCCGCCCCTAGTGTGCCTACCAACCTTGTAGTGGTCCCAGCTTGCCATCTGGCCAGATGCCCAAACCAAAGCTTAATGTCTCACGAGCGCCTCCCAGACTCAAACTTGGCGGAGGTTTATACACCCGGAATGCTTTTCTAGAAGCCTTTTCCTTCCAAGGGTGAACATATGGAGGTGGGACCAGGGCCAAGGCAGGGAAGATAACAGTCCGGGTGTCTGCTTCTCACCCGCAAATTCAGGGATGTATCCTTCCCATGGGGAAGCCTAGGCCAGCTCCGGTTTTGTGTCAGGATACACTTTGGGAGGGGCATCTGGGTGATTCAGTTGGTTAAGTGTCTGCCTTCAACTCAGGTCTGGATCCCAGGGTCCTGAGATGAAGACCCACGTTGGGCTCCCTGCTGAGGGAACTACACCCTCTCCTGCTCCCCCTGCTTTTGCTCTGTCCAATACATAAATGAAATCTTAAAAAAAAAAAAAAACCAAACCCACAAAAGCATTGGGGGTGGGTGGGAGGAGCCATCCTGCGGTAATAGGAGGTATTAGGGATAGCTATTACCCCCAGCTTCCCTACACCTTTGCACAGGAAACAGTAAGGAGAGAGGAATGCAGAGAGGAAACCAAAGGAATAAAGGGCATTCCACCAGGAATTGAACTTGGTCACCGATGGATTGGGACTCCACAGGTCCACAGGCACCCAATGAACTTGGGACACTTTCAGGAACAGCAGCTTCCCAGCTATTGAATTTCTGAGCCCTTCCAGGTTCTGAAGGTATCATCTAATTACCTCATCCTAGCAATGAAGCAGCAAGGAAAGTAAATTGGTTGCCCTCCTGAAGTGGGGACCTACTTCTGTTCAGGAGTCCCCATTAGCTCCTTCTTGTGTTTCATGAAAATTCCTGAAAGGATCAAGTCTGTTTTTTTTTATTCTTTCAAAGATTTATTTATTCTGGAGGGGAGGGGGGTAGGGCCAGAGGAGAGAGAATCCCAGGCAGACTCCTCACTGAGCATGGCGTGGCGGCTGGAGGGATGGTATGGGGACAGGCAAGGCTGGGTCTCATCAGATCATGACATGAACTGAAATCAACCCACTGAACCACCCAGGCACCCCAAGGAGTATCTTATCTTGAAAGTGTCTGGCACATAGCTGACACTCAAATATTTAATGAATGATTGTACTATATATGCTTAAATAGCAAGCAATGCAGAGCAGACACTAAGAACCTCTCTCTTTTTCTACTGCATCACAGTGTTGGACAGCTTCCAGGAGAGTAAGTGAAAATTTCCACATCAGCTCAGACTTGGTAAAAAGCCAGAACAGAAGTGCTCAATAAATGTAGTCTTGATATTCGTTGTTTTGTTTCTCAAGCCTCTGCTAAATTTTTCTGCATAATTTTCAGTCTCATCAAATTGGGGGTGAATGGCTACAGCCCTATTAGGGGACAAAGGGGGCTTAAAAGGTTACCAGATGGGCTTCTGGGTGTCTCAGTTAAGCACCTGCCTTCAGGCTCAGGTCTTGATCTCACGGTCCTGGGATCCAATTCTGCATTAGCCTCTCCACTCAGCAGGGAGTGTTGAGTCTTCTCCCTCTGTCCCCCCTTCTTCTCCCTCTACTCCTCCACTTGTGGGGCACCCTCTCTCTCTGTCACAAAGATAATCTTTTTTTTTTTTTTTTTAGTTTGACAGAGAAAGATCACAAGTAGGCAGAGAGAGAGGAGGAAGCAGGCTCCCGCTCCCTGCTGAGCAGAGAGCCTGACGTGGGCCTCAATCCCAGGACCCTGAGACCATTACTTGAGCCAAAGGCAGAGGCTTAACCCACTGAGCCACCCAAGCGCCCTAAAAAATATATATATATATATATATTTTTTTTTTTTTTAGGAAAAAAGAGATTACCAAAAATAGGCATTAACTATAAATAACCATTGAAAATGACTTAATTAAGCTCTAAAAATGACTTTAGGGCGCCTGAGTGGCTCAGTTGGTTAAGCAACTGCCTTCAGTTCAGGTCATGATCCTGGAGTTCCAGGATCGAGCCCAGCATCTGGCTCCCTGCTCAGCAGAGAGTCGGCTTCTCTCTCTGACCCTCCCCTATCTCATGCTCTCTCTCTCAAATAAATAAAATCTTTTAAAAAAATTTTTAAAAAGGGCGCCTGGGTAGCTCAGTGGGTTAAAGCCTCTGCTTTCGGCTCAGGTCATGATCTCAGGGTCCTGGGATCGAGGCCCGCATCAGGCTCTCTGCTCAGCAGGGAGCCTGCTTCCTCCTCTCTCTCTGTCTGCCTCTCTGCCTACTTGTGATCTGTCAAATAAATAAATAAAAACTTTTTAAAAAATTAAAAAAAAAAAAACACCACCTGACTTTAAATATCCCAGAGAATGAGCAAACACTGAAAGCCATACGGCCCTGGGGTCTGAATCTGTGTCCCAAACAGAGGGACTCTGTATCTGTTACATCACTATTCTTTCAAAACACTGGTTGTGAGCCTGTGGTATCTCAGCCTTAGTAAGTCCCTGACCATTTATTAGAAATTACAGTTAGGATCAGTTCAGCGCTAGCATCACAATAGTGCTTTTGTTAAAGTTACCTTCTCATGTTACTACGAAATAACACCCATCAAACATCTTCCACGGAGTAAGGCTTTTCCTCCTAAGTGGTAATGACTCATTAATAAACTTAATTGGCCCCCAAATGGAACCTTACATTTAGCTTTAAGCATCCAACTGGTTTTAGTATAAGCCAAATACAGAGAGGTCATGACTTATATTTTCTTCTACTCCAATGGCTCAAGCGCTGAGCATAAGTAGGTACTACGGGAGCTAACAACCCCCAAGTAAAGGCATGGCTGGCTCCCAAGTGATTCGTAGAACAGGATGAGAATACTAGCTGTGCAAGAGGAAAGCCATCGCCGGTCGGACCCAGTACAACTTGAAGAAGTAGCATCAAAAATCAGTCGATCCCCCCAGATGACACACTCCACCCCAGTCAGTGCAGTCACAGGAGAGAGGGTGAATTCAATCCAAATGGTTATTTATTCTAAAACTGGAAGCTACTATGCCTACATTTTCGCCAAGATGTAATGAGAACAGGGGAGGAAAAAGTTACAGATGTAAACAATGACACAGTTACATTTTTTTTTTTTAAACGGTAAAACCCTTTTTTACTGGCCACTTCCAAGAATGCTTTACAGGTTGTGCAAAAACATTTACAGGCTCCATGTGGTATGTATTTCCATCTATAACAACTACAACAGACATCTGATAAAACACTAAAGTCTTCTAAGGAAAACAAGGATAAGGATCCCTCCTGGTAATCCACATTTCCCTACTTAACATTGTTTTTTCACAATAAAAAGACAGAAACAAAACCCAGACATCCACTGTTGTTGTAAGTGATCTCTTGGGTTATTGGGTTAAACCAACAAGGATGTGGCAGTTTCACTCTCCATCCATCAGAAAAAGTTTTTTGTTTTTTTTTAGGATGACTTTCTGGTGTCCAAAATTAACAGCAAGCCCCTCCCCTAGCCCTTCCCCAACCCCCAAGACCTCCAAACGGCTTGGGCTTTGCCACCCTGGCCCCAAGGGCTTAGCATCCACAAACCACATCAGAAACTATAAAAAGATGCTACCCGCTGGAGGCCTGGAACATCTGAAAAAGAGATGGCAACTTCTGCCTCAAATCCAATTTTCTATTGTCACATAACCTTTCCCTACGGCAATTTCTTTGGGCTCCAGTTTTTACCTTCCTGCCTGACACTATGCGCAACACTCTCTCAAACTCCCTCAATAAGAAGTTGTTAGTGGATTACTGCAAAGTTCATGCAATCACTTCACCCACTGCCACGCACAAATCCGAGGGCCCCACAAGGAAGCAGGTGCCAACAGAAACGACATCATTAGGAGCAAGCCGACTCCTTTCCTACCAGCAACCCCCTGCCAGCCTTGGGGGCAGAGCTACTTGCAGGGCAGAAGGGTGTATGGGACAGGGGTAACTGGTCTGTTTGTCTAGAGAAGGGCTGCACGGAGGGAATGATGGCAGAGGGAGAGGAAGAAATCTCAGCACAAAATATTAACCGGAGAATTCCCCAGGTGAGCAAACGGAAGCGAAGCCTCGGCGGGCAGCTCGAGTCAGGGCTCCCCCCATTCACTGGTGCTGCAGGACGTGGTGTTTGCGGAGTAAGCTCTTGGCTGACACAACGCTGAGCAGGAAGAGGACTTACACTGAAGCGGAGCACTGGAGAGGGTTCCCATACCGCCCCCCCCCCCCCCCGGGCTCCTGAGCCCAGCCACCAGAAGCTGTTTGTCAAGAACTGGGAGGGTGTTGGTAAAGTTACAAACAAAAACTATCCCAACTGAAGTCTCTTGGCTAGAGGCCTCTCTGGGGACACGCAGGGACAGCACCCCTGGAGGAATCCTGTTTCAAGAAGTCGGGAGGGGGTGGCTCCCTTCTCACGCACACGGTACACACGCTTACACTCTCGCTCTTCCCCAGTTCCGGCAGCCCCACTGAGCTGCCTCCCACCCCCCACCCCCCTCCTATCCACTCTCTACTTGGGTATCAAAAAAAACCAGCAGGGCTCATGCCCTCCACACCGTATAAAATAGTTGCTATTCTCAGCACCTGGGCCCGGGAGCCCACACCACAGGATTCACCTATATACATATCCTGCTGCAGCGAAAAGAATCCTGCTTCGTTTCTGTGTGAGCTGAAACCCTGAGAAACGTTCCTTCTCTCGCACTGAAAGAGGACAGGTACTCTAACAGAGATGATTTCAGAGACTTCCCGCCTGTCTCAAGCTTGGAAGACAGAGTAAGGACCCGCAAATCACAATCTTCCGGCTGAGGGCGGCAATGCCATTCTCCCCGAAGGTTCAGTGGAAATTCATTACCGGGTACACAGAAGGTGCAAGCTATTTTGCTCTGCAATCACGAGCCACTCAATTGGGAGTCTCTGTGCCTCCGCCAAACAGCAGGAGGCATGGGAAAGGGGAGATAGGGATACTTTGGCCTCCCAGCCCACCAGACCAGATATCCCAAGAGGGAAAGGTCGGTAAAGAAAATACAAACGGTTAGTTGGTGCAAGTGATTGATAAGAGCCAATCGTTTATTTTCACTGCCCCAGTCACAAGCTCTCCCTCTGTCCCCACTCCTGCCTGCTCTGGAGAGAGTGCCCTCACATGCGTGCCCACCCTCTCCACACCACCTCGTCACTCTCCCTTCCTCGGCTGCCAGTCCAGCTGCCTTAGAATGTCAGAAGGGTGACATTTTCAGTTCTTTTCCTGTTCAACTGCAGGATACAGGACAGGCAGCCCTAAGTGCTGCTTTCTGCGCAAATGTTTTTTGATTACAAATATCTAACTAGGTTTGAAATGTTTTATAGAATAAGACAATATTCTTTTCAACAAACTTTTAAAAAAAATGTACAGTTTTGTTGTTTCCGCCTCCCCCCTCCCCTCCCCCTGCTTGCGCACCCTCCCCCCCCACCGCCCCTCCCCGGCAGCTCAGCCCCACCCGAACAGCCCCTGTTTTCCTTGGTTGTGTTTTGGGGGGTGCCTGGCACCCCTAGAGATTCAGCTTCATGGCTGATAGGCGACAATGAAAGGGGCTTCACCGATACCCTTGGTAACCGTAGTAGTTCCCGTAGTATCGGTCTCTGTCCTGGGGGTGGTGGTAGTAGTAGTTCTGCCACTAGAAGAGAGGGGAAATCCCATCACCGGGGGCCGAAGCTGGCCGAGGACGGGGAGGCATGACGTCCATCCCTCTCACCCTGCCACCCCCCTCGCTCTCCCCGAGAATACTCACATCCCGACCATACTGTCTGTAATAGTCTCTGTATCGGTTGTACTCGTAATCTCGCCTGTAGAAGCGATCATAGTCTCCCCTGTATCGGTCGTAGAAATTACGGTAGCCCTGAGAAAGGAGGAGCGGAGGTTTACGGCTTGTCCGCATCCCGATCCACTGCTGTCCCATTTTAAACGAGACACACATCATAGCTTGATGCTATCAATAGGCTTAATCTTCCCACAATAAATTCTTCCAGAACACATTAAATGGGTAAACCCTAAGCCCTGAGAAAACAGCCCAAACCACTCTGCTCCCCCAAGCCAATAGGAATGGCCATCACGACCCAGAGGGAGGAGCAGAAGGAGAGCTGCACTCACCCCTCTGTTTCCAGACTGCCCCCAGTACTGCTGCCCGTAGGCCCGGTTGTCGTAGCCTCGGCGCTGCCCGCCCACTGGAAGAGAAATGGAGAGCGCGCTCAGACAGCTGGCATGGGGTCCTGGCTCCACGTCTGAGTGGAAATCAAAAAGTTGGAGCCAAAGGCAATTCTGGGGGAATAGGAAGCCTGCTTCTGTCAGGCTTACACAATGGTAATTAAAGCACCAGCCAGGATCTTTTTAAAGAGTCTGAAGGGGGAGGGCAGAGGAATAGAGACATAAGAAAACCAAGCCACCTTGTTTTTGGAGCTCCCCAATTCCTGCAAAACATCTAAGATGGCAAAAAGGATACATGGCAGAGTTAGAAACAGGAGTAAAAACTGCCATTCACAGAATCACAGACTTTCAGTCTTGAAAGGGACCCCAAATATCCTATAACCCATTTTATACCAATGACACAAAATCTAAATACTGAGCTCGTCTAGGGCAGGAAGTTGGTATTGCCAGTGCCCAGCACACAGCAGGCACCTGAAAATTTTGTCGACTTATGTACACGTACACACACACACACACACACACATTTTTAAAGGGCAGTGAATGCACACTGTGGGGTTCACTGACAAGACATTCAGGAGGGAAATCAATTCTACTACTAGCCTTACTTTGTAAGCCCCCAAAATTACTGAGTAACGCATTCACTTTCTGGTCTACGCAGCTGGGTTGATCCAAAGCAGCAATAAACTTTAGGCTGAGAAACCCATTTCACGGCACACATCCTGAAGCTACACTGCAACAGTGAACGGGAAACAAAGTGGGGCCCTTGTGTGTAAAAATGAAAACCGGACAGAGGAGAAGCTCGGGCACTGCTTCTCAAGGAGACAAACATTTCTGTTGCAAAAGAACTCCCTGTCGCTGAAGGCAGGATTATGGGAAAAGCCTAAGAAGGTGGGGGTGGAGGACACAGGAAGAACGAGCTCCTTAAAGGTACTTCCTTACTGCCTATGACCTAACTAAGCCGTGGCTCCTGCCGTGCACAGCCCCAACTCTACAGCGAGGTGGGCGTGGGGGGGCAGGGCCCCGCACTCACCGTAGCCTTGGCCTCGGCTTCGATTCTGCCGGTTGCGCTTGTTCCGATTGTTTCGGCGGTTTGTCCGCTTCTCGGAGGGGGGCAGCAGCTTCCGTGCCTCCTCCTTGTACTTAGTGACGATGGGCTGAGCTTCCTCCTTCTCCAGCTCCCCGTACGTCACCTCATCCATATAGTCGCATTTTTCAGGCAGAGAAAAGTTGGCTGTAAGAGGAAGAGAGAAGCTCGGAGACCTGCAAAGTGCATATGTACGCAAGATCTGACCGTGAAAAGCCCACTATAGGAGGAACAGAATTTTCTAATCCTCGTCTACCAATGCCTGCAAATGCTGGGTTCGTACCCACTCACATTTATATGAACAATGCACTTCCCCTACCCAAAGCTTTTCCCTAAACTGTAACAGCCCCAGGCCAAGGGCTACCAGCAAAATAAATTTACAAGTTCTCAAGTGATCCATAATAAATTAACAGTGAATTGGGTTAAAGTTTCTTATCAGCACAGATGCAGGTAGCCAGAGGCTAAAAATACCTGAGACAGTTTTGGTGTTAAGACGCTGAAAAATGCACTTTTAAGAGAGACTCCACAAGAAACTGACCCAAACCAAAAGGCATTTATTCATCTAGATGAGAAGAGGAAACAAGGGTACAAGGGGGATCATTTACCACCTGTGCACAGTGAGCCAGCACATGAGCCAGTCTCTAGAGGTTGAGTTCAGAGGCTGGGTCTCAGTGGAATCCAGCTCAATGGGGCTCTCTTGATTCTTAGATGAATCCAATTAACCCTCAGTTTTACAAAACTGAACTAAATTCCTCCAAGTGCCTGAATATCAGTTATAGGACTAGCAGAGTTCATTCTGAGTTAACTTGGAAAGCCCCGCTCTTAGACGTGTCATCAGCTCCCATGTCTGAGCATTATCACGATTCAAGGAGCCAGTTGTTGATAAGATAGGTGGGATGCCAGAATGTGAAGGCACCCAAGGGGGAGCCAATCACACTCTGAAGGGAACAACTGGAAGTGGGATCAATCAACATGGACATGATGCTATAAGGGTTTGTACTGCATCAAAAATTTCAGGCACAGGGCGCCTGGGTGGCTCAGTGGGTTAAGCCTCTGCCTTCAGCTCAGGTCATGCATGATCCCACGGTCCTGGGATCGAGGCCCACATCGGGCTCTCTGTTTGGTGGGGAGCCTGCTTCCTCCTCTCTCTCTGCCTGCCTCTCTGTCTCTCTCTGTGTGTCAAATATATAAGTAAAAAATCTTAAAAAAAAAATTTCAGGCACATACCAAAAACCAAAACGAAAGAACAATCCTAATGTGATACTAGAAAGCAAGGTATACAGATGAGATTGTTTATACCAAACAGCATAGTTTCACTCGAACCATAATAACCTTCCCCTTCTAGAATATAAATTCAATGAAGTCAAAGCCTCATTTCACTGGCTATTTATTCTCTATGCCTAGAATAGTACTGAACAAACAGTAAACACCCTGAAGCTTTTACTAAATGAATAACTGACTCAGCAAAGCCTCTGAGTTTTAATCACCTTGTGGTCTATCACTACCTCCCTTTTTATATGAGTCAAGGAGTTTCTGCCTCTCTAGTCACCTCCTCATTCATTCATCTACAAGTGCTTATATCCATTCATTTACTCTCCAGATTTAGCCCCCCACCTTTTTTTTTTTTTTTTTAAAGTAAGCTCTATGCCCACCCTGGGGCATGAACTCATGACACTGAGATCAAGAGTCACATGCTCTACCAAGCCAGCCCAGCACCCGCAGATTTACTCTTTAGATGTGGAGAAGCCCTCCAGATGCTAAGAGGTGCTAAGAGGTCCTGGAAAGGTGTGCACTGACCAAGGACAGGCTCCCTAACTTGTATCATGTTAGCCCACCTTTCATCTCCAGCATTATAGACTCAGGCACATCATCTCCCTCCACTTCCTTCCTCAATTCCAGCCTCTTCTTCCAATCTTCCTCATTAGGAACAACCACCACCACTTTCCGAGAGAAAGTCTTGAACAGCAACAGCTTCCGCCGTTGGCCAGAGTTGTACACATTACACTAGGGACAGGAAGGACAACATGTTTTAGGAATAAAAATTACCACTCATAAGCAACCAAAACACTTATTGAGCATCTTTTACAAGTGAAGCAAGAGATTAGGGATCTTACAGATACAATTTCCTCTAATTCTTCAATTCTACCAACAGATATTATCCTGTTTTACACATCAGAAAAATTGAGACCCAGAAAACAAGACTTGTCTAAAGTCACAAACCTAGTAAGTGGTGGAGCCAGGAATCCAAACAAGCTCTTCCCAATTACCTCCTATTACATGGTTTTATAGTCTGGGTCCCTACACTCTCTGGTAAAAACACTAATAAAAGGCATCTCTGAGTTAAAAAAAAAAAAAAACCCACAATATAACTCCTTGGTCATAATTGGGTAACCCTGTTCTGATCGTTAATTCAGTCTCCCTCTACATATGCACCCCACTTGGGACTGTAAGCAATTTTATCAGGTAATTTTTCATCTTTGGATCTTCTGTAAAATTAGATTTCTTTCTTCCCTTCTTTCATTAAGTAATCTCTACACTCAATGAAGGCTTGAACACACAACCCCAATATCAAGAGGTGTACGTTCCACTGACTTAGCCAGCCAGGTGCCTCCAGTTCCCCCTCCCCCAATGTTTGAACAATACCTGATCAAGAATGAAGTTCCTCTTTGTCCGGGAAGCAATCTGGACCAGCTTACTAAGGCACTGGGAGGCTTGCTGAACTAAAAGGTCTCTGCTTTTGGGGTCCATCTCTGGCTCCTCGAGCCCCTTCATCTGGTGAGTTTGAGAGGAAGTGAAGAACAACAGAAGTTATGCAGCAAGTTAAAACTCGACTCTCAAGAGTCACTGGTAAAGGCCATCTCTTTAAATGCCACCAAAGCTATCACAGCAGTTCACTCCTATTCCTCAATGCTGTGAATGTATGTTGTCCATTTTCTAAGAGTTATTTCCAGTGTTGCTCTGGATATAGTCCAGATTTCATCTGCTTTCAGAAATCTAACAACACAGCAGAGAAAAAAACCCTACTTTAAACATATATTGAGAATTCATTTCTCTATTTGTGGGACCCTTGTTCTCAGACACTTAAAAAGACCCAGCTCCACCAGGAAAAGGCTATAGGCATTTCTTGGAACCTCCAGAGCAAATACCATGGCTAGCCCCCACAGGAACTCACCCTCATTTGATTGAGCACAGTCTCAGCTCCCAGGACATTGTATCTTTTCTCGGGGTTTTCTTTTGCGTATTTCAGTGCCCACTGGGTCTTTCCAGATCCAGGCAGTCCTACCATCAGAATCACCTGTACATGAACAGAACCAAGAATACCATGAAAACTAAGGGAGGTTCATGTTTACAAAGCCCGATTTAAGATCATCATCTGCCCCAGTTCAGTGATGCTTTAAGAAGTTTTAAGATAGGCCTTAAGACCAACCATTCCAAAGCACAAGTACTAACGACATTTCTGCATGCTGTCTGGTGTACCTCACACTCCTCTATGGTCTTGGGAGGGACTGCGGTGCGCACACGCTCCTCAACAGGCACAGCATGAATGAACACAAACTCTTCCGGTGGTGGGAAGAAAGGCTCCTCCTTCTGACCAAAGTTTAATTCTACAACACAATTTTTGCAGAGGACATGGGGTAGGAGGGCCCGTTCTGCCAGGGATTCCTTGTTGATCCTGAACGCCACACCTAGGTCTTCTCCGTTCTTGGAAAAGGAAAGTTCTACTTCTTCAGTCTCGAAATTCTACAATGACAACAAACAAGGGCATTAATGACCTTACAGGTTTGAGACTGATTAAATCTTACAATTCAGTATTTTTTTAAAACTCAGACTGCTGAACACAATTAAGCAAAAAACGCATCAAATGCACAAAAGACAGGAGCTGACAAGAAGTAAACTGAGGGGCGCCTGGGTGGCTGAGTGGGTTGAGTGTCCAACTCTTAGCTCAGATCTTAATCTCAGTCATGAGTTCAAGCCCCACACTGAACTCACTGACACATTTCAGACTTTACCTGCTTTCAGAAAGTTGACAACACAGCAAAGGAAGTAGACTCCTGCCTAACACAGTGCCTACTTGAGGGGGTGGGGGGAGGAAGGAAATTGAATTCCCAGTGCCCTCTATCCACTCCTTGCTATGAATCCACAACTTTTAGGAGCACTTACAGCAAAGCAGCCAATGACATCATTCTCCCCAAAAGTCTGGCCAAATTCTTCAAACTGCCCATTCTCAGCCTTGAGTCCTCGTCCATCAAAACCGTAAGAGAATTCATCCTCACCTAGAACAGTGAACAAATTAGTTACCTACACCCAAACTTCCCATGGAGTAAGCAATATGGCAGCAAACACAATGATTAAGTTAAAAATAACATTACCAAGCTGTGGATGGGAAAAATCAACAGACCATCCAACTCGAAGGAGAGAAACCTCTGTGCAGCCTTCTTTCATTGGGAGATTCTGGGTTACCTGGCCAAGTCAGAAAAGAAACTCAGATATTCTGACCAACTCAGAACCTGAGTCAGAAAATCTGAGTCAGAAAGACAAGACTTTTATATAAACTGAAATCAACTATCACAACTCAACATCAGAATAAGAGCTGTCAATGAACTTAAACCAAAGCCATAGAGGTCAATTTCTTGGTTACTAGAGCTAAGGTTATCATTAAAACATGTGCCTTTTACTGCATTAATAAAATACTGGTGGGCAGAAACCCAACACACAGTTTAATGAATAATTTAATAAGTGGATGGTCTTAATGAGCTACATATACTACCTTGGCCTCAAAGCAGACTTTCCCCTTTGTCACGCCGTAAGTACTCCTTGCCCCAGACCAAAGGGTGGGGAACTTCTCTGAGAAAAGCGGCTGCCCTCCATAGCGGTCTTTGCTTACTTGAAAATGGAGATCCGAGGTATCTGTTAGAAAGAAGCAATCTGTTTATTCCAAAGCTCAACACTTGAAAGCCACCAAAAGAACACAAATGCACCTAGTTGTCAAGAATGGACACAAAGTCTCCCATTGATAAATCTCTTAAAAATTGCCATGAAATTTTAATATCCCAGATCACATCTGGTTGGCTGAAACCCCAACCTATCTGCCTTATACATACACGTGTCCAGGTTCACAAGAGTCTGATCCTCCTCCTCATCTTTTGCCTCTTCTTCAGGGGGTGGTGGAGACTTTGAGCTGTAGGTATGAGAGGAAAGCAAATAGTGGATCCACAGCCCTCTTCTTTGAGGACTGTCTGTAAAATGCGTTAAACTACCAGTGAATAGAGAATTTCAGCAGACAGCTTCTTTCAACAAATGAGAAAACAACAAAAGGAGCTTTCAGAGCAGATTCAATCTAAAACTTATACCTGTAAAAACCTATTCCATTTTTAATCCACCCCTCTTTCCAAACTCTCCAATCAACATCAGGTATACCAAATCAGAGCAGACACTCCCTTCAACAAAAGGGACTGTTTCCCTCACCGGCTGTGGTAAGCCTCCTCTCGGAATTCATAGTAAGCTCGGCCATGTTCATCCTTCTCATCCCGCTGTCTCTTTACCCCCCGCCGCTCACCATCTGAGCCTGCTGGTTTTGACTTTTCACTATCTTGGTCATCTCCTACAAAAAGGAGGGAAAGAAAATCAGCAGTTTTCATTTTGGAATGTAGAATAAGCTCAGAACCAATAACGACTAAAGTGGGAGCTGAGACTCTGTCTAATCAGAACAGCCAGGTTATTCCCACTGCATCCACAGAATGTTTTATTTCTAAAGATCATCTTCCTGTCACTGGATGGCATCTTATCTTAGAAAAAAGAAAGGACGGACATTATGGGCTAATTAAGAGTCCAGCAGTAGATAAAAATTGGACAATTTTTGCATTCTAAATTTATCTGCTTAAATCAGGTCAAACTTGCAGATTTTCCCACCAATATGACATCTTTAAAAATCGCCTAAGTCTTTAATAAAAAACTTCATAGGTTAATTTAATTTAGATTCTTGATTGTTAGATTTGGATGTAAGCTGGACAGTTAATACACGTTTTCCAACACTCTTCCACAACTTCATGATATAGATGCCTCAGTGTATGTGTATGTTTTAAAGAGTTTGCCTTTCTGGCTTAGAATGCACAGCCCTTCACAGCAAACAGACTGAGGTGCACATACACAGCTGTATTTTACCATGCGTTTTTACTGAAAGTTGCCAAGAGCAAACCATTAAGTCACAAGAGACCCATAAATAATACTGCATCTTTACTGCACATAATTTGGGGCAGAAAGGTGTTGTCATATATTTAGCAACATTCTTTGCAAGAGGAAAAAAAACCTGGAATTTTTCCTTCGACTTTGGCAGTTTGTAACACAAAGATTTTTAATAATAATTTCTTTAAAGCAGTCCTTTATCTCAACCTTTTTTATCTGCTATTTGGGATACACGTTAAGTCAAAGGTTATGTAATGGGATTTTTGTTCCAGGACATAGAACAAACAATCTGCAAGTTGCATGTGACTATCTTAGAATGGGTTCCAATTATACCATGATTACTAATCGCAGCTTAAAAAATCTGTTATAAAAACTAAGGCAACCCACTTCATAGTAAGACTTGGAAGCAGCTCTCCTTTTGCTGCCTACTCCGACAGACAGGTACGGATCGGCTCACCATCCAACCACTTCAAAAGAAGAAAGGTCACTAACTCCCTGAGGCCACTCTACAGTTCCCTTCGGAGGTTACTCAAATGGAGCCACTAACACCTCAACCATTTCAATTCAGGAAGTTAGGGACCTAAAATGTAAAAGGCTGACCAAGCATACAGCAAATTCACAAATTTGCCCATCCACGAACTCGGTGGGAAGATTAAAATTTAATCGTAAGAATTAAGGCAAGATAAAACCTCTACCAAGAGGTTGATCAGTTCTAAACACACTAGATTGAGACCTCCTCTTCACTAGTTAACTATTAAACTCCACACCCTCGTGCCACAGGCTGCTGAAGCAGGAGCAAGGTTATATTTCCAGATTCACTGTGTGGCTCAAGCTCCAGCAATATGATGGAGCGAACTCTGGTGAACTTAGATTATTGCCTAATATTTTTAAGGCGGAAATATCAATAGTCAGGTAACCCAAAGGCCAAAGCCTCCAACAGTCCGGCCTGGCTGTCCGTGAAATCGCCAATTTTTCAGCGCACTCCCGCTTTGGGAAAAGATAACCAGTACCGCGGGAGGCTGTTCCACAGGTAGCTCACAAGCAGTTCGCATGCAAAATCGCTCACTTCCATCCACTACCACCAAGGAACCGAGTTAGGCAGGAACCTCCCTCCAGCAGAAAGCGGGGCCACCACAGGCAGCCAAGCCCCCCTGAAACCTAGACAGAGAATGAAAACCACCTCCCCTGGGGAGTCCCACCAGAAGGCGATAGGAATCTTGCGCTTTCAGGCAAGTGAGGACAAGGAATCGGACCCCGCGGTGCACAGCTGGGTGCTGGGTCGGGGGGCAGTTTGGAGCCGGGCTCCGCTGCCAGCTCCTCACCCTGTTCCTCTGCGGCCTTGTCACCCGGCGCCTCGGATCCCGGCGTCTCGTCCCCGCTCCGCTCCTCCGGCTCGTCTTCCTCCCCCTTGCCGGTGCTCTGCTCTTCGCCACCATTTACCCCACCTGACCCGGCCGTGCCTTCCTCCACCGGCTTCTCGGAAGCATCAGGCTCGGCCGCGGCCTCCATGGCTGCCGCCTCCGGGGGCTCCGGCGGCGGCGGCTGCGCGGCCTGGCCTGAAGCCTGGGCAGGGGGTGGCTCTTCGTCCTCGTCCTCAAGCAGCGCCTCCTCGTCCTCCTCCTCTTCTTCTTCGTCGTCCTCCTCGTCCCCGCCCGGGCCACCGCCCGACGCGGCCACAGGCCGAGGCTCCGCCTTGCAGGCCCCACCGGGCCCGGCCCCGCCACCGCCGGCCTCGTCCTCGAGCATCTCGGCGTCCAGCGCCTCCTGCAGCCGCTGCGCCAGATCCACCTTGAGGCCGCGAGAGTCCAGGCCGCGCCGCTGCAGCTCCGACCGCAGCTCGGTCACTTTCAGCCGCTTCACCTCCATCGCCGCCGCCTCCTCCGCCTCCCGCCGCCTCCTCCCCTGCGAACCGTCGACCGAGCCCGACCGCGCAGGCGCCGCCGCCGCCCGCCTCCGCCTCACGCGCCAGCACTGAGCCCGCGCGAGCGAGCGCACGCACGTACGCACGCAGTCAGCGAAGGCCGCGCGCAGCCTCCGCTACGTGGTGTTTGTTTCTCCCTTCTGCTCCCCTCCCCCCTTCGGCTCACGGAGCCCCAAACAACGCAGCGGGGCTCTGCTTCCCTTACCGCCCCTCGGTTCCCCTGCCGCGGGCGGGCGCGCGCCGAGGACGAGGGACTTCCCTCCCGCCCCCTCTCACCCCCTCGGCCAATCGCCGCCAATGGTTTCACCGCGCAGCCGCACCGGAGCCGGAGCCGGGGACTGGCTACGGTTCAAGTGCCTCGTAGCACGGAGGGCTGTGCTCGCCCGCCTTCCCGTACTTCCAGCCGCGAGCTCTGCGCAGCCGCCGGGAGCTCTCTTCCCACAGGCCCCTCCCACTCCGTCACCACCCTTACTCCTGTCTGGCTTTCGATCGGGCTGTCGTCTTAGGGCTTGTTAGGTTTTTTTCCTACTACCTATACGTGCGGCAGCTTCTTGAGAGGGAAAAAAAAAGGCAGAAGGGAAGCTATTGCAACTTGAAATTCTGCTAGCAGTTGTTTTTCTGCTTAGTACACAAAGGGCTTCCCCCAACCAAGGAATATACAGTGACCCCCTGGCCCTCTTCTATCCTTCAACTTCTCTACCCAGCAACAGACGCCCGGACCACGCTAGTTAGCCTTCTTATTGGCCAACTTGAATCGACATCTGCAATTCTGATTGGCCATGCGTGATCATTCGGATTCTTCCAATTGGCGAGGCTGCCGGGAGTTTTTTTTTCCCCGGGTTGATCCGCAGGGGCTGGAGAGGCGGGGTCGTTTCTGCGGGATTACTTTTTCTAGGCCGCTTGTGATTGGGCGGCGTGGCGCAATGCGCGCCACCGTTTAGACACCAAACCGTCGGGACCCTGGCCCCGGTATTCTAGGTGTTTCCACCCGTAAACCGAAGCCGAGGAGCAGACTTCCATGCTTGGGCAGTTGCAGAGGGCGAGCGGTTGGCCGTGGGCTTAGTGAACTTGCCACTGAGCTGCTCAGCTGCCACATCAGTTTATGCCTGTGCTTTGGATGCACGGAACGCCTTCAGCTCGGTTCCCAGCTTCTGTCCCAGATAGAAAAATGCTTGTTGAATACGTGCAAATAAAGAGCCGGGGTGGAGGCCACCCCTGTAGACCTCTTTGGCAGTTGTCCCCGCCTATTCCCTTCCACTTCCGGGCCAGGGAGGTGTGTCCAAAAAAAAGGAGGAAGCAAATTCCGCCGGCATTCCCACGCCTGCCACTGTTCTTTGGACGGCCTTTGATTTTTTCGGGAGGGCCTGTTCACCCCGCAGTCTCTTTAAGAAATCACTTAATCTCTGTCTTTACTATTTCCATATCCTCTCCCAGATTAGTCCTGTACGTCTAGAGATTGAGAGATACTGCAGAGAAGAGAGGAAAGGGGTGTAGAAAGAACAAAACTCATTCCCTGGGGGGCGCCCTGGAGAACGGTAATTTCCTGCCTTCTTCAGTTGGCTACCTAAATCGGTTATTTTGCTCCTATCTCCAGAGCTTCAGTTGCTCTTTCACTTCCCAATTCCCAAGAGCTCTAGGCGGCAGAGTTATGGAGAAGCGCCTGCAGGAGGCTCAGCTGTACAAGGAGAAGGGGAACCAGCGCTACCGAGAAGGGAAGTACCGAGATGCTGTAAGTAGGTACCATCGAGCTTTGCTTCAGCTGCGGGGTCTGGATCCAAGTCTGCCCTCTCCGATACCTAATTTAGGACCTCAGGGACCGGCCCTCACACCTGAACAGGAGAACATACTGCAGAGCACGCAGACAGACTGCTACAACAATCTAGCTGGTAAGAACAGGGCTGAAGGGCGGGTAGAGCATCAAGGCAGGCACGTGAAAATCTGCGAGCATTGTGAAAAACACGGGCGTGCTCTTCCGTCATATAATTCTGCCATGAATTGAGATGTATTTCCAATTTCTAGGGCTCCAAATGAGTTTCTGCGGGGCTCTACTTCTCAAACTTCACCTGGAAAGCTTGTTAAACTGAGCCCCAGCCCCTAGAGATTCCAATTTAGTGGGTCTGAGGTTGGGGGTGGCGAACTACCAATTGGCGCTTCTAACAAACTTCCAGGTCATACTGATAGATGTAGGGGATTTTGCACGCTCTGGAGAAAACACTGAACTATGTTATGGCATTGTTACCTTAATATGTGAAATATAGGAAAGAAGGCACTTGCTTTAGCTGGTGGTGTCAGTCAGTGTTAGATGTTTTGGACAACTTTTCCACTTTTTCCTCCTTTAAATCAGCCCTTGGGGGCACCTGGGTGGTTCAATCTGTAAAACATCTGCCTTCAGCTCAGGTCTTGATCCCTGGGGGGCCTGGGGGGGATTCTGCTCAGCTGGAGTCCGCTTCTCCCCCTCCACCTCCCCCCACTCATTCTCTCCCTTTCTGGCTCTCTCTCAAATAAATAAAATCTTAAAAAAAAAAAAATTAGTGGGTCACCAGGGTGGCTCAGTTGTTAAGCGTCTGCCTTTGGCTCAGGTCATGATCCCAGGGTCCTGGAATTGAGCCCCACATTGGGCTCCCTGCTCGGCAGAGCTCCTGCTTCTCTCTTTCCCACTCCCCTTGCTTCTGTTCCCTCTCCCGCTGTGTCTCTCTCTGTCAAATACATAAATAAAATCTTTAAAATAAGTAAATAAATAAAGAGAGTAGTCAGCCAATATCTTCACTTTGTCGGTGGACCTGAAGGCAAGACTATGGCTTAGCTCGTAGAGCCTCTGCTTGCAGGTGCTTGGAAGAGGCTCCCAAAAGACTTAAGTCAGTTAACCATTTTCACTCATCGAATGCCTGTCACACGTGGGCTAGTTTATTTACAATATTTCTCATCTTCATAAAATTCTGCCAGGTACTTGTGATGATCCCCATTTTGCAGCCAAGGAAATGAGATTGTGTCACTGCCGAAAATCCTCCAGTGGTATCTCATTACACTTAGGAAAAAACCCAAACTCTGACCCTCCCCTGGAGGGCCTGACATGTCTGGCTCCTCCATACACCGAATTCGCAAAACATACTTATTTCTCCCTTCTAGCTTTGTACGATTTCTCCTCTCTGGGCTATAATGCCCTGTGTCTTGAGTGACCCTGGTCATTCAGATCTTAGTTCAAAAGTCGCTTTCTTCCAGAGGCCTTGTGTAATCAAGCATCACTCTGACCTCATTCACTCTATCCTAGCAGAGTTCTGTTTTCCTGAAAACACTTCTAAAAATTCATTTGTTTATTGTATACTCCTCCTGCTTGGGGGCTAGGATGCAAGTGGTGTTTATTCATCAAGATGCCTGTCTCATTCCTCTTCCCTGCTGCCTAACATATGGTCAGTGCTACATAACCAGTTGTCAAATAATGAATGAAGCTACAGTGGTGGATTAGTTAAGTATAAGCCATATGACCACTTGGTGGGGATATTGTAAAAGGGATGCATAAGTAAGCGTGGGCCGTTTAATGTCCTCAGAAGCCCCAATTCTCCTTTCTTCTCAGCACCATGATTAAATACTATGTTTAATTCCTACAGTAATGAAATAGGGAACACATTTCCCTTCTTAGTTATGGAAAGGCTGAACATTGCCTCCTAAACAGATTTGTGTTTCAAAGTCTCCTTATATATACCAAGGTAATAGTGAAGTAATATATTACCAAGAATGAGGGTTTGGAAATCAGAGAGACCTTGGTTCAAATTTCATATTCCACCCAGAAGCTGTGGGGTGTTGGACAAGTTGCTTTATCTCTCCAAGCCTTCATTTCTTTGTCTGTTACATGGGGATAGTAACACTTAACCAATTTCATAGAGTGGATAATAGGATTAAGTAAGATAATGTTTTGGTTTTGTACATTTTATTTATTTGTTAGGAGGAGAGGGAGAGAGAGAGAGAGACAGGGAGAGGGAGAGGCAGGCTCCCCCACTGAGCAGGGAGCCTGACACGGGGCTCCATCCTAGGCCCCTGGGATCATGACCTGAACGGAGGGCAGACGATTACGAGCCACCCAGGTGTCCTTAAACGAGATAATGTTTTTATCAAGCACTAAGCACAGTGCTTGCTATTTCCTCACACAATTGATGGCAACCATTGTTTATAAAGCTGCAAGACCAAGGCACCTGGGTGGTTCAGTGGATTAAGCATCTTAATTCAGCTCAGGTCATGGTCCCAGGGTCATGGGGTTGAGCCCTCCCTCGGGCTTCCTGCTCAGCGGAGAGTCTGCTCTAACCCTTCTCCTGGTCGTCCTGCCCGTGCACTCTATCTCTGTCTGACTTTCAAATAAATAATATTTTATTAAAAAAAAAAAAAGCTGCAGGAGCACCTGGGTGGCTCAGTCATTAACCACCTGGCTTCAGCTGGGGTCATGGTCCTGAGGTCCTGGGATCAAGCCTGGAATAGGACTCCCTCTCCCATTCCTCCTGCTTGTGGTCCCTCTCTCTTGCTGTGTCTCTCTCTTTCTGTCAGATAAACAAAATCTTTAAAATTAAAAATAAAAAATTAAAAAGCTGCAGTACAATAATTGTGATTAAATGGGGGTTCAAGACAGAGATCCTGGGGTAGAAGGGAAACAATGAAGAAGAATTTTAAATACATTTTAAAGTATGTTCCTATCAGTTTTAGAACTGGGCCTAACCTAGCACTAGGCACATTGTAAGCATTTGGTAGCTATTAAAGTCACTTATAAGGTATGTAAAGCTTCTGTCTGGTGCTGCAGCCCCATTCTAGAAGAATGTCTGTTGGTACTGCCCTCTGGGGCTGCCTCCGGTTGGCCAGTGGAACCAAGTGTAGTAAGCCCCACCTCCCTGTCTGTGTTCCTTTCGTTTGGCCTGTTAGCCTGTCTCCTTCAGATGGAGCCAGTGAACTACGAACGGGTGAAAGAATACAGTCAGAAAGTCCTGGAACGACAACCTGATAATGCCAAGGCCTTGTATCGGGCTGGAGTGGCCTTTTTCCATCTGCAGGACTACGACCAGGCTCAGCAGTACCTCCTGGCTGCTGTCCATAGGCAGCCAAAAGGTGAGAGAGAAGGGGGTGGGACTGGTAAGAACAAATAAAATTGTCCTGACAGGAGTATCTGGCAGGGGGCGGAGGGAGGAGTATTTTATTTTTTACTTTTTCAATTTATTAAATGTTTTTGACTGGGCAATAATACATTCACATAGTTCAAAATTCAAAGAGTAGAAAGAGGTGTTTGATTGACTGGCCTTCTTCTACCCTTGTATTCTTGTCTCCACAAGAAAGCAGTATTGTATATGCTCTAGAAGTATTTATGCTTCAACACGCATATATATAATCTCCCCCTCCTTCCTCCAGTGAGATTTTAAAGTGTTGTCTTTCAAGTTTCAGTTCCGAGATTGTAACTGAAATAGGATCTAGAGTCTAGTGAATATACCCGATGAGCCTCATTTCTGCCAGCTCCCCCACTGGGTCTAGCCTTTGCTTCAGCTGTCATTTTATCCTTTAGCTCAGCTAGGTCCAGGAATGACCTAGAAAAAGAGCAGGCCTACTGAGAGAGAATTTGAGACTTGGTTCTTTGTTTCCCAAGCAAGGATATTATGAAGTGGATTATAGTCTCATTCCTGTGTTGGCGGTTCAGCCTGAAAATTATCGCCCATTTTGCATTCTGGCTTAGAGCAGCTAGGAGATGCTAGAAGCAGAGGGTCCCCTAACATAACAGTGTAGCAAAAACTCTCTGAATGAATGGGGGTGGAGGGGTGTCTGGCTGGCTCCGTTGGTAGAGCCTATGACTCTTGATCTTGGGGTTGTACGTCCAGGCCCCATGTTAGGTGTAGAGATTACTTAAAAATAAAGTCTAAATATAAAATATAATAATCCTAGAATAAATGAATGGGAAAGCCAGTGTGAATAAAGACCTAAAACAAGAGGCATTTGTTCGTGTTTCTTAACTTCAAGTACGTAAGTGAACTGCCAACACCTATGAGTTTCTTTAGAGTCTCTTTAGTTGTGATAACAGCTATTTCTTCAAACTTGTTTTCTTTATCAAATTAACAACCAGCCAGCCCCGGTCATACAGAGATCTTTCTTCCTGTACAGAGATTTTTTTAAAAATTCGCAGTGGTATTAATGAATGAGATTTACTACTGCAAAGAATATTTATAATATATTCAGATCTTAGAAAGATTTTTAAAAACAGAAGTATGTGGAGGGGGGAGATGGCAGCAGAGTAGGGGGCCCCTAGGCTCACCTCATCCCACAAATCCAAGTAGATAACTATCAAGTCATCCTAAATACCCCAGAAATCAATCTGAAGACTGGCAGAACAAACTCCACAACTAAAGATAGACAAGAAGCCTCATCGAAGAAGGGCTAAAGCAGCAGCTAAAGTCCTACACCCATGCTTATGTGTGTTTCTTCATAGGAAGATTCTTCAGCTCTAGAGAGTAAAAAATACTCTGCATACTTTGTAGATCTGAACAAATGTATTCTCCCAGAGAATGTTTATTCTGCCACTTAAACACACACACACACACACACACACACACACACACACACACACACACTCTCACATACTTGCACCCCCCCCCAAAAAAAAATTGTTCCAGCATAATACTAAGTAAACCCAAATGTTTCTTTCCAGCTTCACAAATCTGGTCATCCTCAAACCTCCTTTGAAAGACTAGAATCTTGATTTGAAGTAATGGTGCTGGTTTATATCATTTGTTTGGAATGTCATTTGGGGTTATCTCTGACCTATTTTTGTAAAATAACGTCATCCCTAAGGTGGGGGTAAAATGCTAGCGTGCAGAAGTCGGTAACTAACTTGTATTTTCCCTAAGTATTTGTAATCAATATGTTTGCTTTGAGCATTTTAAAGGACTTATTTATTAATTTTGGTCATGGCTAAAAAGAAAATATATGACTCTATAAAATTAGAAAAATAAGTTGCAAAAAACAAATCAGAAACCCAAGAGGAAGTGTGTGAATAATCCTTTCCGGCCTGGAGGTGTGACGGTGTTCTGTCTCTAATTGCCTTCTTTGCCCTGTTCTAAGATGCCAATGTCCGACGGTACCTGCAGCTAACACAGTCGGAACTCAGTAGCTACCATCAGAAAGAGAGACAGCTCTACCTGGGCATGTTTGGTTAACAAAGAAGAAAGCTGTTCCTCCACTTGAACTTGAAAGTTAAAGACCCATCAAAGGGAAACCTGAGCCTCAGCAAGAGAAATTAACCCCCTACCTCTCTGACCCAGGTGGATTTGTGTTTTGTTTCTAGCCCTGCACAAACTCTGGCACTTATGCAGTCTGTGTCTTTTGGTTTTCTGTTGTTGTTGTGTTTTGGTTTGTTTTTTGGGTCTCTCCATCTATGTATTTGTGGCTTTCCATACATGATTCTTGGGGATATTGGCCTTCAGAAATACAATCAGCTATAGGTGCAGTTAATTCTCTCTATGGCATAGATTTTAATGATAGATGTTGTTACATGTATCCATATACAGAGGATATAGTATAGTTAGTAAAGGAAGAAAGAATGACAAAAGAGTTTTTTCTCTGTTTCCTCAGATACCCAGAACCAAAGTCACACAGGCCTCAAACTAGGAAACATATTTTTGTGTGAAAGCAATTATGAGTTGGACCCACATGACTTAAAAAGGAAAGATCTGATTAACCACTTTGATTAAATCAATTCCTTTTTCTTAATATTCCATGTACATTCAGATTCTTTGCCCTCCCCCTCCCACGGAAGTATCTGGTCTCTGTTGTTTCTGTTGATAATTTCTAGTCCCTGCTATTGTTCATACTCAAAGCCTTCATACAATATACTTATTTATTTTTTCATTAAACTGTTCTATCTTAAAACCTTGAATCAAGCATTTAAGTAACGATCTTCTGCCCTTGTGCCAAAAAACAAAAACAAAACAAAAAATCCAAGTAAACATTTTAATTTTTAATAGGTGTATATCTATAGTGTGCTCATTTTTCTAAAAAAAAAAAAAAAGGAAAAACCGATTGCTTTGTTGTCTTGAAACAATAACATGAAAAAGCAAGATAAAAACATAAGTCTTTTCTTCACTTGTCACCTTGTATTTTACAAGAATTCAGTTCCTTACAAAGGAGGGAAATAATGAGGAAGGGTTCTCCTTCCCTAGTGCTGAAGCACTCCATGGAATTTTCTAGAAGCTTTGTCAGTGCAGGCTGCAGATCTGATGCAGTCGTGTCTCAATAGGAGGCTCTATCTTATCAACCACGAGCTCCTTTGTCATTCTGTGTACTTGTTGTGAATAATGTCCACAGTGTTTGAATTCTACAGAGTAGATGAGATTCATTACACTGCCTTGACCTTCACGAGTGGAGGTAGTAAGCATGTGTCACTAGCCATCACCCAAGGACAGATTTCGGAAAGAAGAACAACAAAAAACCCTAAAACCCTTAGTCTTACTAAGTATGCATGAATTTTCCCTTCATCAGTAATACTCCCCACCCCACCAAAGGGCCAGGCTCCTCTCCATACCCTTAGATAACAGAACTTAATATAAAAAGGTTTTCTACCAAATAATCTTGTAAGTTCAAGGACAGAACTAACAGAAATAGACAATTTCATTCTTTTCCCAGCTGCTTAAGTTTCTAAGCCTAGGTTGTTGGCAGAATTATGTCACGGTTGCATGTTTGCTTGGAGCAAGTTTTGCTTTCTGATCTTATTTTTTCTTCTTTTTTTTCTTCCAAAGACTTGATGTTACACTAAGCTATCTTCTGCATCAATGAGGAAAAAATAAAACCGGTATTTAAAAACGTATTTTAAAAATTTATTGCACTAATCCTTTTATTAGCACTTTGCTAAGAAACCAGGCGGTCAGGCAGGCTTACATTTCAGTCTTTATTTTGAAGACCAGTTTCTAGTGGAGATGTTAATGAACAAGAAATTTCTCAAAGATAGGTAGTCACATGTGGGTCTAGAGGAGGTCCAGCCAGCCCACATCCTGAGGGAATCCCAGAGGGCACCTCAGTCTGTGTACTCAGAAGTTTGTGGAGGGGGAGGCAGCTCATCTTACCAATCCTTAATGGATTTCATGCAGAATTTCAGGGTTTGATTGAAGGGAAAGCATTGTGGATGTGAAGGTCCATACTTGGGTACAGAAGGGACAGTTTATTTATTTTTTATTTTTTTTAAAGATTTTATTTATTTGACAGAAACACAGCTAGAGAAGGAACACAAGCAGTGTTCCTTCAGTGAGAGAGGGAGAAGCAGGCTTCCCGCTGAGCAGGGAGCCCAATGCGGGGCTCGATCCCAGGACTCCATGATCATGACCTGAGCCAAAGGTGACACCCAGGCGCCCCCAGAAGAGACAGTTTAGACCAGTGTCTTCCAAACTCATAACTACCACCTTTACAATTTTGCCAAAACCACATACTGCTTATGCTATTATTTTCAGTATTTTATTTAAATATACATGTTCAAAGGAACTTTTGGATAGAGGAACATGTTAAATGATACCATGGGGATGTAATCCACAAACTCCAAACTGAAACTATAACACAAATAACCCAGTTTCTTCAATAAATAAATTACAGGAGGGGTGCCTGGGTGGTTCAGTCAGTTAAGCCTCTGACTTTGGATTTCAGCTCGGGTCATGACCTTAGGGTTGTGCAGTCAAGCCCTAAGTGAGGCTCTGCACTCAGGGAGTCTGCCTGAGATTCTCTTTCCCTCTGCCTCAGCCCTCCACACCCCCCACCACTTGCATTCATGCTCTCTATCAATAAATAAAATCTTTTTAAAAATTGCAGAGGAAAGGAGAAAGGAATTGAACAGATTAAGAGTCTTAAGACATGTCAACCAAATAAATGTGACTCTACTTTGGATGCTGATTTGAAAACAAAACAACTGAGGGGCACCTAGGTTGGTTAAGTCTCTAACTTCAGCTCAGGTCATGATCTCAGGGTCCTGGGATTGAGTCCCATGCCTGGTTCCCTGCTCAGTGGGGAGCCTGCTTCTACCTCTCCCTATGCCCCTCCGCCTGCTTGACTGTGTGCACTGCATGCGTGCTCTCTCTCTCTCTGTAACCTTTTTTTTTTTTTTTTTAAGATTTTACTTATTTATTTGACACAAAGAGAGAGCAATCACAAAGAGGCAAAGAGGCAAGCAGAGAAAGAGGGGGAAGCAGGCTTCGCGCTGAGCAGAGAGCCCAATGTGGGGCTCGATCCCAGGACCCTGAGATCATGACCTTAGTGGAAGGCAAAGGCCTACTTAACCCTCTGAGCCCCCCAGGCGCCCCTCTCTACTAAATCTTTTTTTTTAAAGCTTTTATTTATTTAACAGAAATCACAAGTAGGCAGAGGAGGAAGCAGGCTCCCTGCTGAGCAGAGAGCCTGATCGGTAGCCTCGATCCCAGGATTGTGAGATCAGGACCTGAGCCAAAGGCAGAGGCTTTAACCTACTGAGCCACCCAGGTGCCCTCTAATAAATCTTTAAGAACAAAACAAAAACCCAAAACAACTGAAAGTTTGAGACATGGGTGCCTGGCTGGCTGGTCGGGGGAGAGTGTGACTACATCTCAGGGTTGTGGGTTCAAGCCCTATCCTTGGTATAAAGATTACTTAAAAATAATAAATAATAAAGATAAAAATAAATCTTTAGGGGCACCTGGGTGGCTCAGTCGGTTAAGCATCTGCCTTAGGCTCAGGTCATGATCCCAGGCTTTCTGGGATCGGGTTTCACATTGGGCTCCCTGCTCAATGGAAAGTCTGCTTCTCCCTCTCTCTCTGCCCCTCCCCACTGCTCATGCTGTCTGTCTCTGTCAAATAAATAATAAAAATCTTTTAATAAAATATGGGCGCCTGGGTGGCTTAGTCATTAAGCATCTGCCTTCAGCTCGGGTCATGATCCCGGAGTCCTGGGATTGAGCCCCGCATCGGGCTCCCTGCTTGGCAGTGGGAAGCCTACTCCTCCCTCTCTCACTCCCGCTGCTTGTGTTCCCTCTGTGTTTCTCTCTGTCAAATAAATAAATAAAATCTTTTTAAAAAAATTAAAACTCTGGGGCGCCTGGGTGGCTCAGTTGGTTGGGCGACTGCCTTCGGCTCAGCTCGTGATCCTGGAGACCCAGGATCGAGCCCCACATCGGGCTCCCTGCTCAGCAGGAAGCCTGCTTCTCCCTCTCTCACTCCCTCTGCTTGTGTTCCCTCTCTGGCTGTGTTTCTCTCTGTCAAATAAATAAAAAAATCTTTAAAAAAAAAAAAAAAAAAAAAAAATTAAAACTCTTAAAGTAGAAGTTTATGAGACAGAAATTTGAACAAGTATTGTTAGAGGGGGAAAATTTTTTTTTTAAGATTTTATTTATTTATTTGACAGAGACAGAGAGGGAATACAAACAGGGAGAAGGGAGAAGCAGGCCCCCACCTGAGCAGGAAGCCTGATGTGGGGCTCAACCCCAGGATGCTGTAATCATGACCTGAGCTGAAGACAGCCACTCAATGGACTGCGCCACCCAGGTACTCCATGGAAAAAATAATTTATGTCAGTTTTGTTGAGTGTGATTATGGTATTTAGTCTTTTTTCTTCTTCTTCTTTTTCTTCTTTTTAAGAGTTCTTTTAGGAGCTCCTGGGTGGCTCAGTTGGTGAAGCAGCTGCCTTTGGCTCAGGTCATGATCTTGAGGTTGCGGATCGAGGCCCACATCGGGCTCCCTACTCAGTGGGGAGTCTGCTTTTCCCTCTCCCTCTGCCTTTCCCCCCTGGCTTGTGCTCTCTCTTGCTCACTCTCAAATAAATAAAATCTTAAAAATAAATATATTAAGAGTTCTGCCTCTTTCTGCCATCTTTCCTTGCCGCCATAATGGTGCACATGAATGTCCTGGCAGATGCTGTCAAGAGCATTAACAATGCTGAAAAGAGAGGCAAATGCCAGGCTCCTATTAGGCTGTGCTCTAAAGTCATCATCCGTTTTCTCACTGTGATGACGAAGCATGGTTACATTGGTGATTTTAAATTCATTGATATCACAGAGCAGGGAAAATTGTGAATTTCACAGGCAGGTTGAACAAGTGTGGAATGATCGTCCCCAGATTTAATGTAAAACGGGAAGATCTAGAAAAATGGCAGAATAACTTGCTCCCATCCCGCCAGTTTGATTTCATTGTACTGACCACCTCAGCTGGCATCATGGACCATGAAGAAGCAAGACGAAAACACACAGGAGGGAAAATCCTGAGATTCTTTTTCTAGGGATGGAATACATACGTGCAAATAAAATGCCTCAATAGAAAAAAAATATATTAAGAGTTCTTTTAGAGGTGCATGCCAAAATCGCTCGCTGATAATTGGAGTGGGGAATTTGGAAAACTTCCTATCATTTGCCAAAACAAAACCCATGAAAGTAAATAATAAAATGAAAATAGTGTATGTCGAGGTAAATCATCTTTGCAAACATTGGCTTTGGCAACATTAAAATTGAAATCAGGGGAACCTGGGTGGCTCAGTCAATAAAGCACACAACTCTTGATCTCCGTTGTGAGTTTGAGCTCCATGTTGAGGTAGAGAGTACTTAAAAAAATAAGTGGTTGGGATGCCTGGGTGGTTAAACATCCGACTCTTGATTTCGGCTCAGGTAATGATCTCGGGTCCTGAGATGGAGCCCCACATCGGACTTTGCACTGAATATGGAACCTGCTTGAGATTCTCCCTCTCCCCTCCCCCCCACACACCCCATCTGCAACCTTGCATGGGTGTGCACATGGTCTTCTCTAAAACAAGAGAGAATAAATAAATAAATAAATAAATAAATAAATAAATAAATAAATAAATAAAAACAGAAAACCAATGCAAAGGACTAAAATGGTGACTTTTGTGAAGCTAAGTCTGGGTAAATGTCTGGTAATTGAGGCAGCAATAGGCAGCAAGTGAAGTCATACTCTTACAAAATTGCCAGTTTGGGGCGCCTGGGTGGCTCAGTTGGTTAAGCGACTGCCTTCAGCTCAGGTCATGATCCCGGAGACCTGGGATGGAGCCCCACATTGGGCTCCCTGCTCGGCGGGAAGCCTGCTTCTCCCTCACTCCCCCTGCTTGTGTTCCCTCTCTGGCTGTGTTTCTCTCTGTCAAATAAATAAAATCTTTAATGGGCGCCTGGGTGGCTCAGTGGGTTAAAGCCTCTGCCTCTGGCTCAGGTCATGATCTCAGGGTCCTGGGATCGAGGCCTGCATCGGGCTCTCTGCTCAACAGGGAGCCTGCTTCCTCCTCTTTCTCTGCCTGCCTCTCTGCCTACTTATGATCTCTCTCTCTGTCAAATAAATAAAAATCTTCAAAATTGCCAGTTAAGAAAAGATTTGACATGAAAAAAAAGAAAATTAAAATTCTAAATTAGAGGGGCGCCTAGGTGGCTCAGTCATTAAGCGTCTGCCTTCAGTTCAGGTCATGATCCTGGAGTCCTAGAATCAAGCCCCACATTGGGCTCATTGATTGGCAGGTGGCCTGCTTCTCCCTCTCTTACTCCCCGTTTGTGTTCCCTCTCTAGCTGTCATAGCTCTCTATTCAAATAAATAAATAAAATATTTTTAAAAAATTAAAAAGTAAAATCCTAAATTAGATGTGGGACACCCAGATGGCTCAGCGGGTTAAAGCCTCTGCCTTCGGCTCAGGTCATGATCTCAGGGTCCTGGGATAAAGGCCCGGATCGGGCTCTCTGCTCTGCAGGGAGGCTGCTTCCTCCTCTCTCTCTGCCTGCCTCTCTGCCTACTTGTGATCTCTCTCTCTCTCAAATAAATAAATAAATAGATCTTTAAAAAAAGAATTCTATCTCTAGGGGCACCTGGCTGCCTCAGTCAGTACAGCATGCAGCTCTTTACCTTGGGGTTTTAAGTTTGAACTCCACGTTGAGCATAGTCATTACCTAAAATGAAATTAGAAATCCTAAAAGAATTGTATCTCTAAAGCTGGAGAGAAAAAGGTGGTTGTCTGAACACTAAATCAGCTTATGACTCAAAAACAAATAACTTTTCAGGGTGAAACTTAGTAGGATTGGAGCCTGACCCTTACCCTCATAAAATGCAGCTGATTTTGGCTCAGTAAAAGGCAGCATTATCCAACAATTAGGACTGTCCAACAATAGACTAGGTTTCCTTTTTTTTTTTTTTTAAAGATTTTATTTATTTATTTGACAGAGAGAAACACAGCTAGAGAGGGAACACAAACAGGGGGAGTGAGAGAGAGAGAAGCAGGCTTCCCACAGAGCAGGGAGCCCAATGCATGTCTCAACCCCGCCGGAACTCCGGGATCATGACAGGACCCGAAGGCAGATGCTTAACAACTGACCACCCAGGCGCCCCTAAGCTAGGTTTCCTTTGGGGATGATGGGTTCTTTTTTTTTTTTAATGATTATTTAATCTCTATACCCAATATGGAACTTGAACACATGACCCTGAAGTTGAGAGTCACAAGCTCCATCCACTGAGCCAGCCAGGCACCCCAGGTTCTTTTTCAAGCAGGGATTTCACACTGGCAAAAGGAGGATCCAGTGTTACACTAGAGGTTGGATGAGCTCACCTGTGGTTTCTTGAATTCACGGATGAAACCACGGAGAGCAGCGGAAACGAGAAAATTCTCTGTTGAATTGATCACACCTCTGCACACTGGCAGACTCTTCCTGATGACCAGCAGATATGGGGAGACAACTGTGGTCCTTTGTGTTGGCTGCTGTGCAGCTTTCAACATCTCGCAGGTTCCTAATTGCCACCTCCAATGAAAACTGCATCTCATGCTGGGAATAAAAGCAATTGCTCGCTCTGGAGGAGAATCTCACCAAGCAACAGATCCTCTTTAGTTAGGTATTACACATGGCCAAGACTAACAATGGTCACTGTGTTTTCCAGGCGGTCTAGAGAAATTGTATACATTATATATACATGTAGACACCAGTATTATGTCTTGCTTTTAGGAATTGATGTTTTGAGGCAACGGATCTTTTTTCCTCTTTTTTTTTTTTTTGGTAAGATTTTATTTATTTGACACAGCGAGAAAGAGTGAGAACAGAGATGAGCAGCATGCACACAGGTAGAAAGAAGCAGGCTCCCCGCTGAGCAAGGAGCCCAGTGTGGGGTCCGGAGCGGAAGGCAGCTGCTTAACAGACTGGGTCACCCAGGGACCTCTCTTTCTTTCCATATATATAATTTTTTTAAGTTAAGCCTTTTTTAAAAAGATTTTATTTATTTTTTTGATAGATCACAAGTAGGCAGAGAGGCAGGCAGAGAGAGAGAAGGAAACAGGCTCCCTGCTGAGCAGAGAGCAGGCCTCCATCCCAGGACCCTGAGATTATGACCTGAGCCGAAGGCAGAGGCTTTAGCCCACTGAGCCACCCAAGCGCCCTCTTTCCATATATATAATTTTTATACAATTCACACTGTAAAATTTACCCTTTTGTTTCAAAATTTTATTTGAGGGGCGCCTGGGTGGTACAGTCATTAAGCACCTGCCTTTGGCTCAGGTCATGATCTCGGGGTCCTGGGATGGAGCCCTGCGTTGGGGGGAAGCCTGCTTCTCCCTCCCCCATCTCCCCTGCTTGTGTTCCCTCTCTCGCTCTCTCTCTGTCAAACAAATAAATAAAAAATCTTAAGAAAAAAATAAGCAAAAATTTTATTTGAGGGGTGCCTGGGTGGCTCAGTTGGTTAAGCGATTGCCTTCGGTTCAGGTCATGATCCCAGAGACTCGGGATCGAGTCCCACATCGGGCTCCCTGCTTGGCAGGAAGCCTGCTTCTCCCTCTCTCACTCTTCCTGCTTGTGTTCCCTCTTTGGCTGTGTTTCTCTCTGTCAAATAAATAAAATCTTAAAAAAAAATTATTTGAAAGAGAAAGAGCATGCATGAGTACACAGCGGAGGGGAGGGGCCAAGGGAGAAGCGGACTCCCCCACTAAGCGGGGAGCCCAATGTGGGGCTCAACCCTAGAAGCCTGGGATCATGACCTGAGCGGAAGGCAGATGCTTACCTGACTGAACCCCCCAGGCGGCCAAAATTTACCCTTTTAAAGGCAACTGGTATTTACTCTAGGAACGACTTTGGTAAAGGTGCACCACTCAGCTAGAATAACTTACCGTGTGTATGTATATATTGCCTTGTTACTGATGCCAAAGAATTAAGGTAGGAATATATATTTGCACAAATAAAATTAGCCACTTGAAAGACAAACTAAAAGGTTATTCCAACACAAGGAAAGTGAAAGGCATAGAATTCATTCAGCTGGGAAACTGTTAAGCATCAGCGATTTGCTTCCCTCAATGCCCCAGACAAGGGGCGTCCATTGGCCAAGCCTCTGATGTTCCTCCTTCCTCTAACTCAGAAACAGAAGCTTGCTGGCCAGAGCTCATAGTGCTGAAGAGGAAAGATAAATCCAGAAACAGAGAAAATAAATTCAGAAAAGTGACTCATTTTCATCTTTTCCTTCCTGCCTTCTGTTACCTGCCCAGAGCTCCCAGAACCCACCTCAACGCCTCAGACTCCCGTTTCTCTGCTGTCTCTACTGCCAGTAACCATTTGTGTGACCACAGCTGAGTAATCGGACTTCTCGAGCCTGTCCTCATGCTCTTCGGATGAGGGACTAGGACTAGAGGAACGTTAAGATTCTCTTAACTGGAGTTCCTCGCTTCAGTTTTTCCCAAGAAGCCATCTTTTCCATACCACAGGCACTCTTCCTCCCCCACAAGCCCACCACCCCAGAGCTTCGTGTTTTCTGCCTCTGGGTTCCTCATCTTTGGAGACCTCAATTTACATTAGGACACACAGGCAAAGATTTCAAGTTATCGGTAACAGTATCTGTTGCTGAAACAATCAGTCAAAGAATTTCTACGCTGGAAGCAGAGGCAAAGGGGTAAGGGAGCAAAGCCAAACACTCGTGAGGACGAAAGAGAAAGCTTCCGGTTAACTGTCAACAATGTTCTAACCCAGCACAGTGGGCATGGTGTTTGAAGCCCAGGACTCAAGTTCTGGCTTGCCCCTTAACTCACCCTGTGACTTTGAATAGGTTAACTTGATTTTTGGGTCTCACGTTTCCTTGCCTGTGGAAAAAGAAAAGGGGAGGGGGTGCTAATATCTTATAAAGTTGTTGAGAATTGAGGATTTTTATGAAGTCCTCAGTACAGCCCAGGGCACAGGAGCTCAACTACACGATAAACCATCACTGGGTACAGTTCCCTAATCAGTACACTTCTCCTAAGCCAAATCCATGTTGCCCTTTGCCTGTCCCACTTTTTCCCCTCAAAAACAACCTGACCCTGAACCCTACCCCAGGTACAGAGATGACAGCTTCCTGAAAGATCTGCAGGAGAGGGACGAAAGAATCAGGAGGCAAGCAGGTTTGTGGAATAAACCAGCCAACACCAGTTCAATGAGATACTTCCACGGCTAGCTTTATGGTCCAGAAGGCAGGGTGGGAAGCGATCACAACTCAGAAAAATTCCCAGTGCCCTTGGAGAGGAGCTGACTGAGATGCACGGCCCCCCCTGGAAAGTCCTGCAGTCTGGCTGGGTAAAGAAAAACGGTGGGAATCTTCAGCCTGGGCAAGAGGTTCATTCCGCTCCCGAGCAGGGTGGGGGGGTGGGGGGACGAAAAGATAGTCTCTGCTGCCCCCTAATGATGGCAAGAGCAGGCCTAGCATCAGCTTATCATGCTCCCGCAGGTATCAGTTTTTGGGGCCGAGTACAAAATCTTTGGGTGGCCCTCCGCCACCGTTGTTCTCCTTGTCTGCTATAGGGGAGCCATGGAGGGGCTGCACTCCCAGGAGGGGGCCAGCCTCTGGATCCGGTTTGCTGCGTTTGGCCAGGTCCTCATTGTGAGCCTTGCGGATGTGTCGGTAGAGGTCCCCTGACTGCGTGTAGCTTCGCAGGCAGTAGCGGCACTCGTAGGGCCGCTCGCGTGTGTGCACTGTGGCGTGTCGCCTTAGTGTGTAAGAACATGAGAAGGTCTTCCCACATGTCTTGCAAGTGGGCACATCCTCGGTAAAAACCCCAAAACTTCCTGGGGTTGCTTCATATTCAGAAGGCAGGTAAAGGGGCTCTTGCACAGCCGCGGGAGCAGGGAGGGGCGATGTCACCAGTCCTCGGGGATACTGCCCTGGCCCTGGCAGCAAATGGTAGGGCAGGGGAGGATCTGGGGGCAGGAAGTGGTCACTCGGCCCCACCTCCTCCAGTCCTGCTGCTCTCGGCTCATCAAAGGCCTCGGGCTGAGGGGGCTGTCCACCACACACAGCTCCCCCGGGCGGGAACAGTCCCTCGGGGCCCTGAGGCTGTTCTTCACACACCTCAGGCTCCTCGTCAGAAATCACAATAGCTTCTACCTTCACCTGGACCAGCTCTGCTTCCACTGGTGCTGGAGCCTGCGATGGATCTGGGCCTGGGGCTGGTGCTGCTGCAGGAGCGGGAGGATAGAAGCCTTGCAATGGCCCCCCAGCACCCCTTGGTTCCACCATCCTCAGACTCTCAGAACCCACATCAAGGGGAGCCAGCGGCTCCGCTGAAACTGTTGGGAGGCCCGAAGAGAAGTAGTGTGCAGGAATGGTCTCTGTGGAGCTACTGGGGCTGGCGAGGGAGACATCAGCCACTGGAGGTGGTGGTGCCCGGAGATGTGGGGAGTCGACATCCACGCCAGGCTGGGTCGTGTCAGCCCCTCCGGGCATTAGTGGCTCATCCGGAGGACAGACAGTCGGCGGCGAGGGAGCTGTAGGGCCTTTCCATTCCTCTTTGCCCCAGTGGCCTGATGTCTCGGCAGACGCCAACGAAGGCTGGGGACCACGGGAAGTGGACAAAAACTCCAAACTAGGGGGCTGTGAGTTGGTTTCCTCCTCCTTCTTGGTACTGTCTGCCTCTGCCAGGGCCCGCGCTTGCAGCCGCCGCTTACACACTTTAACGATGTCATTCATGTGCAAGTAGCTGGCAGCCGCCAGCACATCCTCCACAGGGGTATCCCCCCTCAGGACCAGCTGGCCAGCATACATAAAGTCCAGAAGCAGCCCAAAGGCTGGGGCCGTGACAATCTCATTGTGGATGCACACCAGATCCCTCTTGTCCAGTTCCCGCTCTTTGTAGAAAAGCTGGAAGAACGGGCTGCAGGAGGCCAGTACAGCCCGATGGGCCAAGAACTGGATGCTACCCACCATTACGGTGCAGTCACAGAGGAAACCCTGGGACCGCTGCTCTCGCAGGCTCTGCAGCAGCTGCTGGCTGTGTTCTGGGAACTCCATAGCATCCCACGAAGGGAAAAGGACCCTAACAAGGTCCCCACCAGTGGCTCCCTGGGAAGAGAGACAGCAGGTTAGGGCAGGTAACTTCCCCAGCAGCCTTCACCTCAGCCTGAGCTATCACGTGCCACCCCACAGCGTCAGGCAACACCGTCCCAACCCCAACACGCCCGCCTAAACAACTACCCGTGTTTCTCCTAGGTCACACCCAATGGTCTCCTTTTAGCTCCGCCCCTTCGGCCCAACCTTAGCAGAAGCCCCGCCCCGCCCCGGCAAGACCCCGCCCCGGAAGTCCCGCCCCTTAACCAGCCTCCGCTTCTTCGATGCCCTCCCGATGGCTTCCAGCAGCTTCTCCAACTTGGAGTGTCTTCCAGGCCTTTCCGGGAGGTACCGCTACGCCCCACTCCAAGAACTCCCCTGAGCCTCTCTCTATCGCCTTCCAGGGGCTAAGAAGTCCTAGGGTGGGAACTAGCAAAGAAAGCCGATCCCTCACCCATCAGCGAGCAGCCACCAGCGAACTCCGCCCCTTCCCACCTTCTCAGTTTTAATTGGCTCAAATTGGACTTCCCTCGGCACGGATTGGTTCACTGTCCACTAACATACCCCCGCTCTGAGCGGCGTCTGCAAGTGGGTGCTGGTGGCCGTTGCTCCGGAAGCTAAGCGCAGGATTGGTTGGTGCTTCTGTCCTAAACTTTTCCTCGTCGTCCCGCCTTCTTTGCCCCAGAGACCTTGTGATTGGCCGAGTTTCATCTACCTGCGGCGGCAGGTGGGCGGCGAGCGGCCCTATGGAAATGAGCGCGAAGTGCTTTTGGGCGGAGCGCGAGGCCCGCCACCCTACTGGTTGTTGTGCTCAGGGGGTTTGAGAAAGGGAGAACCCCAAAACTCCAGACTTTTGGCTCAGAAATGGTGGTGTCCTTATACCTGATCATACCGTCCTTAGCCTAATCCCTGTAGTCAATTTACAATAAAGAGATTAGAGTGCCCTTCTCTGTGTCTGGAGCGGTCTTGGAGGTGCTGATGGAAAGGAGAGAGTGGGCACAGGGCTCCAAAATTTGCCAGCGCAGGAGAACAGGGGAAGGAATAAAGATGTGGTTACTTCTTCCTCTTTTTTATTTTTTATTTTTAAGTAGGCTCGATGGTGCCCGAGTCATATGGTCCATCGACTCAGCCCCAAGAGCATGGCAGCATGTTCTTTTCTTGTTTTTTTGCGTGGTTTTTTTTTTTGGGGGGGTGCTGTTTGTTGCTCTTTTTTTTTTTCTTAAGATTTTATTTGTTTTTTGACAGAAACATAGCTAGAGAGGGAACACAAGCAGGGGGAGTGAGAGAGGGAGAAGCAGGCCTCCCGCAGAGCAGGGAGCCTGATGCGGGCCTCCATCCAGGAATTTCAGGATCATGACCTGAGCTGAAGGCAGTCGCCCAATCAACTGAGCCACCCAGGCGCCCTGTTGTTGTTTTGAGTGTGATTACTTCTGAATAAATCTTTTGAGGGTAAGTAGGAAACCAGCAGAGGAACGGCTATTAATTGGGAGTTAGTGATACCTGTCTCTCTTCTGCCAAGGGCAATTTGTTGACAGGCTTTCCATAGGGGTAACTCAGTGCCCTTCACCCCTTTTCACTCCTTCATTCACCACACTAAGTATCTTCACATTGTTCTGCAGCCACGCCCCCCAGTGAGACCTAACCGGAATTAAGGGCATTCATCAGCCTTTCATCCTTGTACTTGAGCCCTGTGTGCCATACTGGCCTCAGCTTGAGATTCCATCTTTTCAAGATATCTTCCAAGCCACATGATATTGTGTAGGCATTAAAATTAACATAAGCAACATTTCATTTTTTGAAAAATAACTATTTTCAGGTGCCTTGGTGGCTCAGTGGGTTAAAGCCTGCCTTTGGCTCGGGTCATGATCTCAGGGTCCTGGGATTGAGGCTCTCATCCGGCTCTTTGCTCGGTGGGGAGCCTGCTTCCTCCTCTCTCTCTGCCTGCCTCTCTGCTTACTTGTGATCTCTCTCTGTCAAATAAATGAATAAAATCTTAAAAAAAAAAGAGAAATAACTATTTTCAAAAAAATGTAGTGATAATTAGTGGCATTGTTTTATATTTTCCCAAATTTCGTTAATGTCTGACTTAATAGAAGAAAGATGAATTCTCACATCTGCTTCTGTTTTCAAGCTATTATGAAATATTGTCTTAATTACATGAAGACAATGCCTCACACGGGTTTGAGTACATGGAATTTCAATGGCTATGGTGAGGAATCTGTATTTTATTCTGAATGTGATGGGAAGCCATTGATGGGTTTTAAGCAGAGGAATGTTCTTTTTTTTTTTTTTTTTTTAAAGATTTTCTTTATTTGACAGCAAGAAACACAGCTAGAGAGGGAACACAAGCAGGGGGGGTGAGAGAGGGAGAAGCAGGCTTCCCGCCGAGCAAGGAGCCCGATGCGGGGCTCGATCCCCGGTCACCAAGATCATGACCTGAGCCGAAGGCAGTCGCTTAACCAACTGAGTCACCCAGGTGCCCCCCCTTTTTTTTTTTTTTTAAGATTTTATTTATTTTTTTGACAGATCACAAGTAGGCAGAGTGGCAGGCATAGAGAATGAAGGACCTGCCGAGCGGGGAGCCCAATGAGGGCCTTGATCCCAGGTCCCTGAGATCATGACCTGAGCCAAAGTCAGGGGCTTAAACCACTGAGCCACTGAGGCGCCCATCAGAGGAATATTCTGATATGATTCTAGTTCTTAGAGGCTTATCCTGGCTACTCAGTGGAGAAGGAACCATAGGGAATCAAAGTGGGAGCAGGGAGGAAGGTGTGGGAATGGTCCCATAGGAGATGATGATGCCTTGACAAAGGTAGAGGTGAATGTAGTTGGAGAGAAATACTGGGTCAACAGAATTTGCTAAAAAGGAGGGTAGGAAATTAGGAACAAGAGAAAAGGTCAAAATTTGGCATGAGCATTGGTGGCTGATAGAACCATTTTCCAAGAGGGGGGCAGTGGTAAATCAAGAGTTCTGTTTCTGACCCTTTAAGTAGAGCTTCCTCTTGGCCAGTTGGACTTGTGAGCTTGAAGATGGGGGGTTGGGGGTGGGAATGTTCAGGTTGGTTGGAGATACATGTTGGGAATGTCATCAGCATATAGATGGTATATTTAAAACCAAGCGACTAGGGGCGCCTGGGTGGCTCAGTTGGTTAAGCGACTGCCTTCAGCTCAGGTCATGATCCCGGAGACCCGGGATCAAGTCCCACATTGGACTCTCTGCTCGCTAGGAAGCCTGCTTCTCCCTCTCTCACTCCACCTGCTTGTGTTCCCTCTCTGGCTGTGTTTCTCTCAGTCAAATGAATAAAATATTAAAAAAAAATAAGTAAAACCAAGGGACTAGAGGGATTACCCTTTCTATATGGTAGAAGGCTGCTGGAGTTGGTAAGCAGTAAGGAACACAGGCTGTTTAGGAAGGTGAAGCAATGCTGTTTCTACGGGTTCAGAAGAGATCAGAATGAAGGTGAGTCAGAGTTTGGGCACAAAAACTGAGTGTGTACCACACTCTGGGATTGCCATGACGACTGGACCTAGGTTAAAAAAAATTTTTTTTTTAGATAAGCTCTATGCCCAACATGATACTTAACTCACAGCCTTGTGATCAAGAGTTTCATACTCGAGCGCCTGGGTGGCTCAGTTGGTTAAGCGACTGCCTTCCGCTCAGGTCATGATCCCGGAGACCCATGATTGAGTCCCACATCGGGCTCCCTGCTCAGCGGGAAGCCTGCTTCTCCCTCTCTCACTCCCCCTGCTTGTGTTCCCTCTCTGGCTGTGTTTCTCTCTGTAAAATAAATAAAATCTTAAAAAAAAAAAAAAAAAAAGAGTTTCACACTCTACTGACTGAGCCAGCCAGACATCCCTGAAATCTCGTTTTAGCTTTAAATTTCCCACGACTGTGGGGGTGGGAGCGCCTGGGTGGCTCAGTTGGTTGGGTGACTGCCTTCGGCACAGGTTGTGATTCCGGGGTCCTGGGATCAAGTCCCACATCAGTCTCCCTGCTCCTTGGGTAGCCTGCTTCTCCTTTTCCCTCTGCCTGCCGCTCCCCCTGCTTGTGCCCTCTCTGCCAAGTAAATAATAAAATCTTTAAAAAGAAAATAAATGGGCGCCTGGGTGCCTCTGTGGGTTAAAGCCTCAGCCTTCAGCTCAGGTCATGATTTCAGGGTCCTGGGATCGAGGCCGTGTCGGGCTCTCTGCTCAGCAGGGAGTCTGCTTCCTCCTCTCTCTGCCTGCCTCTCTGCCTACTTGTGACCTCTCTCTCTCTGTCAAATAAATAAATAAAATTAAAAAAAAAAAGAAAAAGAGGGTTTCCCTTTATTTATTTATTTTTAAAAAGATTTTATTTATTTATGTGACAGAGAGAAACATAGGGAGAGAGGGAACACAAGCAAGGAGAGTGAGAGAGGGAGAAGCAGGTTCCTCGCCGAGCAGGGAGCCTGATGTGGGGCTCCATCCCGAGTCTCTGGGATCATGACCTGAGCTGAAGGCAGTCGCTCAACCAACTGAGCCACCCAGGCGCCCCGAGGGTTTCCCTTTATTTTATTTTATTTTATTTTATTTTTTTAAGATTTTATTTATTTGACAGAGAGAAACACAGTGAGAGAGGGAACACAAGCAGGGGGAGCAAGAGAGGGAGAAGCAGGCCTCCCGCCGAGCAGGGAGCCCGATGTGGGACTCGATCCCGGGTCTCCAGGATCATGACCTGAGCCGAAGGCAGTGGCTTAACCAACTGAGCCACCCAGGCGTCCCGAGGGTTTCCCTTTAAAAAAAATAAAACAATAAAATAAAATTTGGCATTGGGTGTAGAGGTTACTTCAGTTGTTTTGTTTTTGACTGAGATGCCGCAAGAGAGGGAACACGAGCAGGGGGAGTGGGAGAGGGAGAAGCAGGCCTCTGGCTGGGCAGGGAGCCCTTATGTAGGGCTCCATCCCAGGACCCTGGAATCATGAACTGAGCCGAAGGCAGATGCCTAAGGACTATTGTAGAGATTACCTAAAAATAAAATCTTAGTAAATGAATAAATTAGTAAATACCAAAAGAAACTTCATACTTATAGGACCATCTTTCCCCCAAGAAAAAAGGTTGAAAAGGCTTTGCTTCTACGTGTCTGTGTTTTAGTAGAAGTTAGATAAATATCTACCATTTATTTAGCATTTGTTAAGTGCTAAAGGTGTGCTAAAGATCTAATCTCTAATTCCTCAATCGCCTTTCTTCTCTTCTTTCCCTTTGGCAGAAGTGGCAGCTTCCCCGCGGTTAAGTAACTTGGCCAGGGCCACACTGAGATTGAATTTAAATCTGACTTCAAAGGCAGAGCTGAGATTGAATTTAAGTCTGACTTCAAAACCATACCCCTAACCATTCCATAGATCTGCCTTCTTAGAGTGTCCACAGGGTGGTTTTCAGGGTTGTTGTAGTATCAATGGCCAGAGGATTTAGACTTGGATGGGGGCAGGATTATCCTAGTTGTTGGAAGAACCGTTGGCTCACGGAAGAGCCCAGAACCGGGAAGAAGCTCCGCTGAGACGGATGATCTTGCTCAGAGATTGCCCTCCATCAGGGCTTGCTGCTTCCATTTGTCTTTAGGGAACAGGTGACTGACATCACAAGGGCTCCTCTCTCAAAAGAGATAGCAAATGATAACTGAATGCTCCAATAGAGTTTCTTTGTTTGCCAAATCTCAGTACATCTGATTAGTAGCCATTGCTGTTCTCTTCTACCCTACCTTGTCTCTCTCTGATCCTGAGGCTTTGGAAGAAAAGGGATCAGGGCTTGGGGGATATTTGTCAAGGCCAACCCATGCCTGAGGAGCTCAGAGACAGACCAGGTTCACCCAGTCTTTGCTAACAAAATCCAAAGGCAGAGAAACAAGTGATGAAACAACAAAGGAGCTTATATCAGGGAGGCCAAGACCGTGGAAGACAGTGGACTAGCATCTCAAAGACTGTCCACAAAGTGCTGAAAATACTCCCGCGTGTTTATATAAGGAGAATGCAGGATGAAGATAGATGGGTACGGCAGGTAGGTGGGGAAAGTCAAGTGGATCACTGTCTCACAGGCAATCTTGGGTGGGGTTTTGCTGGCTCCGAACAGTCCTTATTGCTTGAGGGGGTAGTTTGGGTTTCCATCAAGGGATGCTTTGCCCTGAGGGTCTTCTGCCTGAGCCGAGAGACAAGGTGGAATGAAGAACCCAGCTGGAAAGTTTGAGGTCAAAATGGAGGTAGCCAAAGCCTTCTTTTACCCTGGGAAGCGATTAGGTTCCAAAAAGGGGAGAGGCATAATTAGACTTGAATTTTGAATGCATCACTCTTGGCAAATAAGCACATAAAAGATGTTTAATATCATTAGTCATTAGGGAAGTGAAAATTAAAACCACAATGAGATACTACACACTTACTGGAATAGCTAAATAAACTTTTTTTTTAAGATTTTATTTATTTATTTGACAGAAACACAGCTAGAGAGGGAACACAAGCAGTGGGAGTGAGAGAGGGAGAAGCAGGCTTCCCACTGAGCAGGGAGCCTGATGCGGGGCTTGATCCTGGGACTCCGGGATCATGACCAGAGCCAAAGGCAGACGCTTAATGACTGAGCCACCCAGGCGCCCCCTAAATAAACAGACTTTGCTGACAATATCACGTACTGGTGAGGATATTAGAGCAACTGGAATTCTTTTTTTTTTTTTTTTTAAGATTTTATTTATTGGTTTGACAGATCACAAGTAGGCAGAGAGGCAGACAGAAAGAGGAAATGGGCTCCCTGCTGAGCAGACAGCCCGATGTGGGCCTCGATCCCAGGACCCTGAGATCCGGCCTCGATCCCAGGACCATGAGTTCATGACCTGAGCCAAAGGCAGACGCTTTAACCCACTGAGCCACCCAGGCGCCTGCAACTGGAATTCTTATTTACACTTATTTACACATTAGTGAAATTCTTTTTTTTTTTTTAAGATTTTATTTATTTGACAGAAATACAGCCAGAGAGGGAACACAAGCAGTGGGAGTGGGAGAGGGAGAAGCAGGCCTCCCGCTGAGCGGACAGCTGGATACCGGGCTTGATCCCAGGACCCCGGGATCATGACCTGAGCTGAAGGCAGAGGCTCAACCGCTGAGCCACCCAGGGGCCCCACAATTTACACCTATTGAGTAAATAAGCCGTAAATAGGTGTAAATAACTCAAGAGCATCAGTAATAGTAAACTGTGGTAAAATAGGAAGAGATGAAGGTTTTTTTTAAGAATCTATTTTGCTCTTTTAAGAAATCTCTCTACCCAACATGGGGCTCGAACTTATAACCCTAAGATCACAAGTCATATGCTCTATTGATTGAACCAGCCAGGCATCCCAGGAAGTGATGAGTAGTAAGTATCTATTAATAATTGACCCTAATTACAATGTTGTTCACCCCTGCACATGCACATCAAGTAATTCTCAGACACCAGCTGGTGTCCTACAATTCACTTCTGAAACCACCTATGTGGTAATAATATGGGGTTCCACAGGTTAAGGACTCAGTCCTATAAGAATGCTGTCTGTCCCCCCACCCCTCTTTAGATGCCAATTGAAAGTCCAGATTGTCACCTGAACTTCTCACCTCTTGGCTATACATTCTCCAAAGACTCCTTCTTGGGTTTAGCTAATTTGCTACAGTGGTTCACAGAACACAAAGATACATTTCACTTACTGGATTGCTGGTTTATTATAGAAGAATATATAACTCAGGAATAGCTAGGTGGAAGAGATGCATGAGGCAAGGTATGGGAAAAGGGTATGGAACTTCTGTGCTGTCAGGGCGCTACTCAACCAGTGTCTCCAGGTATTCGCTGACCTTGAAGCTCTTTGAACCCCATCCTTTTCGTTTTTTCTGGAGGCTTCATTACACACAGTTGATGAACTCGTTGACCAGGGGGCAAGGATTCAACCTCCGGCCGCTCTCCCTTCCCTGGAGATCAAGGGGTTGAGACTGAAAGATCCAGCCCTGGGGTGCCTGGGTGGCTCAGTTGGTTAAGTGACTGCCTTCAGCTCAGGTCATGATCCCAGAGACCCGGGATCGAGCCCCGCATCATCGAGCCCCGCATCATCGAGCCCCGCATCATCGAGCCCCGCATCATCGAGCCCCGCATCATCGAGCCCCGCATCATCGAGCCCCGCATCATCGAGCCCCGCATCATCGAGCCCCGCATCATCGAGCCCCGCATCGGGCTCCCTGCTCGGTGGGAAGCCTGCTTCTCCTTCTCTCAGTCCCCCTGCTTTTGTTCCCTCTCTGGCTGTGTTTCTCTCTGTCAAATAAATAAGATCTTTAAAAAAAAGAAAGAAAGAAAGATCCAGCCCTTCAATCTTGAGGTTGGTTCCCCTGGCAACCAGTCCCTATTATTAGGTGATTTTCAAATGTTACCTCATTAACCTAAACTCAGTTTTGAGAGTGGTGTGTTATGAATATCAAGGTTCCTTTAACATTCTTTTTTTAAAAAAATATTTTATTTATTTATTTGACAGAGAGATCACAAGTAGGCAGAGGCAAGCAGAGAGAGAGGAGGAAGCAGGCTCCCCGCTGAACAGAGAGCCCAATGCAGGCCTCGATCCCAGGACCCTGAGATCATGACTGGAGCCGAAGGCAGAGACTTTTAACTCACTGAGCCACCCCAGGCGACCTCTTTTTTTTTTTTTTTTAATATTTTATTTATTTCTTTGACACAGAGATCACAAGGCAGAGAGGCAGGCAGAGAAAGAGGAGGAAGCAGGCTCCCTGCTGAGCAGAGAGCCCGATGTGGGCCTGGATCCTAGGACAACATGGACCTGAGCCGAAGGCAGAGGCTTTAACCCACTGAGTCACTCAGACGCCCATCCTTTAACACTCTTATAACTTGGGAAATTCTAAGGGTTTTAGGAGCTCTGTGCCAGGAACAGAGAAGACCCAATATATATTTATTATAAATTACAACATCATAATTACCTTTGGGTTTTTTTTCTCTTTATTATGAACAATGTCCAACACACCAAAGTAGGAGACAGATGAGACCGTCATTGCCCATCGTCCAGTTTCAACAATCAGTGCATTGCCAAGCTTGTTTCCTCAGTTTACCTCAGATGTGGGAAACAAAGGCAGAAGGAAACGTGGACAAAATTAAATGTCCTTTTAAACTACAGCCCATTGACAAATATTTGAAATGGATTATAACATTTCCTCCAGGATCCTGAGTCTTCTTTAGCATATGGAAGATGGAAGTCCTTTTAGAATTTCATTTATCTTTATCTTTACCACCACCCCCCCAAGGTAATGAGTTGTTCCTCATAATACCCGGGCCACAGGGAGCAGTCGGGCCCTGTTAGGGCCCTATCAGGGGCAGCTCTTCTTGCTCAGGGGTCCTGTCCCTGTGCTTTAATAAAACCACCTTTTTTGCACCAAAGACTTCTCGAGAATTCTTTCTTGGACATCAACTCTGGACCCCACCAAACTCACCAACATTCTAAGATTTTTTTTTCTTAATTTGACTGAGAAACACAGCTAGAGAGGGAACACAAGCAGAGGGAGTGAGAAAGGGCGAAGCAGGCTTCCTGCGGAGCAGGGTTCCTGATGTGGGGCTTGAACCCAGGACTGCGGGACCATGACCTGAGCCGAAGGCAGACGCTTAACGACTGAGCCACCCAGGTGCCCCTCACCCACATTCTAAAATACACACAAAAAGCAAAAAACCTACATCACCTCTCCCTTTGTTGTTTATTTATTTATATTTCTAAATTATATATTTATTTATGAATGAGAGAGCACATGACAGGAAGGGTCGGGGAGAGAGGGAGATTCTCAAGTAGACCGCATGCTGAGCGGGGAGCCCGACTGGAGGCTTCATCTCACAGTCCTGAGATCATGATCTGAGCGAAAGCCAAGAGTTGGACACTTAACCAGCTGTGCCACCCAGGCACCCCTGCCTTTGCTTTTGTTTTTGTTTTTTAGTATAGTTAATTTAATTGTAAGATATAATAATAAGCAGCATTAAATGTTTAATAAAGGCTGTATTTAACAGCTGGCTTGTAAAATTTCTGAAATAACTGACTAGGGGCACTTGGCTGGCTCAGTCAGTAGAGCATGTGACTTGATCTTGGGGGGTTGTAAGTTCGCACCCCCCTCCCCCCATCAAAGATGTGTGCTCTCTCTAACAAAATGAGAAAAAAAGGACTGGGAAGTGATAAAGGCACTGGTAAATGCCTTAGTTTGGGCTCCCCCATCCCTTTAGAGTGGTAACAGAGGCAGTATCCAAGGTTTGGGGCTTTAATCATTCGTCCCTCTTGCAGAGAGCTAACTAACTCCCGGCCCCAAAATAACCAACTTCTCCCATTTCACCCTGGGGACCAAGTGCTTGTTAGAGCTGGTCTGGGAAGGCCCCCATACAGGGATCTTAGCGACTCCCGTAGCTAAGTAAAGCCTAGAACCACTATTCAGAGTCAAACCCTCGTCCCCATTGGGGGCTAACAACAAGGAACCAAAATCCTTCTGTGAACCTAGAGAGGACCTCAAACTAGTCTTGAAGCGAGAAGACACAGATAAGTATTTTTCCTTTTGTCTGCCTTATCCTCACAGTACGTGGGGAGTTCACAAAAACATTCTCCTCCTCTCCCCTACCTGTCTCTCTTTCTCTTTCTCTCTCGCCGGCCCCTTGGCTGTACTCAGTCTTGCATTGTGTTTTCGGCCTTGGTTCCTAAATACCCTGACCCACTTTATATCTTCCATAGTAAAGGTCATCAAACTCCAAATGGTGATAGTTCAGATGGAGCCTTACATGGAGGTCAAACCAGACTGGGGACCTTGTAATAGATCGGGATGAGAGGAACCTTGACTGCCGCCCCATCCACGCCCCCGACCAGCAGGAAGTAGCTAGGATTGGTCGTTGCCCTTTTTCTGACAGCAGTTAGAGTTATTCTTCAGAGGGGGGGAATGATGACAGATAATTAAAAGGCAGGCAGACAGGGACAGGGTGCCCCCACCCTAAGAGGAAACCACCCTTCAGAGGGTTTTACATTGCCGGGGAAGGAACCCTCCACCCTTTCTCATGTGATAGATAGTTGACAAAAGCCTGATTGGGTGACAGGGAGGGTTAATCAGATGAAAACAGTCCGGGGCCAACAAGCCCATAGACTCAGAAACTCCTTTGGCAATGCTTTTAGGTTCCCTCCCTTCTTAGGAGCTTTGTACTGCCACTTTGCTATCTCTCCATAAACCTTGAAGGTTGCCTCTGAGGGGTCTACAATAGCCAGACTATGGAAAGAGCCCAGATATCCCTGGACAGATGAATGGATAAAGATGTGTACACACACACACACACACACACACACACACACACAATGACCACTACTCAGCCATCAAAAAATTGAAATCTTGCCACTTGCAATAATGTGGATGGAATTAGAAGGTATTATGCCAAGCAAAATAAGTCAGAGAAAGAATTATATGATCTCATTCATGCACGAAATTTAAGAAACAAAGGATCATAGGGAAAGAGGAAAAAATAAAATCAGAGAGGGAGACAAACTGTAAGAGACTCTTAATTCTAGGAGACAAATTGAGGGTTTCTGGAGGGAAAGGGTGAGGGAGGGGGTAACTGGGTGATGGCCATTAAGGGGGGGCATGTGATGCAATGGGCACTGGGTATTGTAGAAGCCTGATGACTCACGGCTACCTTTGAAACCAGTAATACACTGTAGGTTAAATAATTGAATTTAAATAAAAAACAAAAGTTGCCTTTGAGGGGAGGCTAGCTGGAAAGAGAAGGTAGGACTGTTGAGGGCCATTCATCTGCTTCCTTGCCTGATCCTCTATAGGGGATTCCCATGATGTCTGAGTGGCAGACTGGTGGACTCAACCATTTTAGGAAATAGGCAATGTCAACGGGAACCGGTGTATGACCCCCTCTGAGGAAGCAGAAGTGTCTGCTCTTGCAGGAGGGTGGGTCAGGCCCTTTTATTTACAACATAAAAAAGCTTAGGCACTGGAATTGGCTCAAGGCCACAAGGCTTGTCCGGGCTCTAGAACCGGAGTCTCTTGCTAAGCCTATCTCTCATGGGTCTGTGTCTCTGGGGTGTTTGCCTTTTCTGCACCACCCTTTTATCAGTCAAGGTCTCAGCAGGGAACGGAGGGCATGCTCACTCTGGGTAATTGAGGTGAGTTTAATAAAGGTACTGTACAAAAAAGTGGGCAGAGCTGAAGGAACTGACAAAGGCTCATCAATTCTCTAAGCTCCTGGTGTGGGTGTGTACGGGGAGGAGAAAGGGGGACCTGGAAGGAGGCCTGCAGCGACTTGGTTTCTCACACCCACACTGGGAGAGAGCGCTGCCTGCAGTGCTGATTCTGGTTGCTTCATCTTCTGACTACCTGCGGACAAGAAGTGGGCACTTCATGTTTGTTGAACCAATGCCTGCATGAAAATCTGGAATGCCTAAATATGCAAGAGTCTTGGGGTCAGATATCGAGAATTGAGTCTTGCCCCTGAGTGATCCTCAAGTGACCTCAACCCTCTGAGCCTGGGCCCTCACTGGTAAAGCTTGCCGGGTGCGGTTGCTGGAAAAAGACAAGATACTCACTATGCGTATTATGTGAAAGCAGCCTTCAAATATTTGCTATAGGAATGCACTATGCTAAAGCCCTTTATTTCTGTTGTTTTTTATAAGCTAATTAGTTCCGTTTAAAAGTACTTATTTGGAGGCGCCTAGATGGTTTAGTCATTAAATGTCCGCCTTTCACTGGGTTGTGGTCCCAGGGTCCTGGCATCGAGTCCCATATCGGGGTCCTTGCTCTAGCGGGGAGTCTTCTCTCTCTACCCGCCTGTTCCCTCTCTCTCTGGTAAATAAATAAAATGTAAAAAAGTATTTATTTATTGAGCATCCATCTTAGGCCAGGCACTGTTAACTTAGGAGTCCGGAGGTTAGCCCGATGGTGGGCGTGGCGAAAGGGGTGGGGCTTCACAGATTCCCCGCCCACAACAGCGATGCCCAATTGGGCTCACGGAGGGGGCAGGGTCACGCCCACCTCGCTGGGGGCAGGCCCGGAAGCCCGTTTGCGGCCGCTAAGTGTGCTTCCGGGTGGGTCGGAGGCACGGCTACCGAGGCTGGTGTGGATTCAGCCGCTGTCCGGTCCGCGCCGGGAAGATGTTCTATCACGTAAGCGAGCACGAGGTGGCGGCGAGGGCAGGGTTGAGAGGAGGAGCGAAGCGGGGCTCCTGGCAGAGGAGTTGCCCCTGGCCCCGCGTCCTTACAGCGCCTTGCTTGGTCTCCATCCCACTTTCCCTACAGATCTCCTTGGAGCATGAGATCCTGCTGCACCCGCGCTACTTCGGCCCCAATCTGCTCAACACCGTAAAGCAGAAGCTCTTCACTGAGGTGGAGGGGACCTGCACCGGCAAGTGAGTGCCGCGCCCTTCGTGCCGCCCGATTTGAGGCGCGCGAGGCGACCGATGCTTGCAGCCTCTCCCCAACTCCTACTCATCCCGCAAGGACCTGCCATCTACCGTGGGGAACCCTCTCACCTTCTCAGGCACCCCCACGCAATCACTTACTTCATGCTTTGCGTTCCCGACGCGCCCTCTGCGAAGCTGAGTTACAAGACTGCCCTCCTTCACCGGAGATTGGTCATTCATTTAGTCCGCAAACATTTTTCTTTCTTTTTTTTTTTTTTTAAGATTTTATTTATTTATTTGACAGACTCAGGAGAGGGAACACAAGCAAGGGGAGTGGGAGAGGGGGACGCAGGCTTCCCGTGGAGGAGGGAGCCCTACTAGAAAGGAAGGCAGCCGCTTAACCAACTAAGCCATCCAGGCGTCGCGTCTGCAAACATTTCTAAGGCCTGTGTGCCACGTTCTGTGTTGGGCCCTGAGAAGGACGCAGTGAACCAGATAGAATGAGGCCAGCTCTCCTAGAGTCTCACAGGCTAAACAGTGTTCTGTTTCTGTTCTCCCTCTAATTCTTCTGGTTCTGTCTTTATTTCTTCTTTGTTCTTTTAAGACTCTACTAATTTATTTGATGGAGAGCAAGAAAGGGAACACAAGCAGGGGCAGTAGGAGAAGGAGGAGCCTGCTTCCGACAGAGCAGGGAGCCTGAGGCAGGGCAGATCCCAGGACCCTGGGATCGCAAGCTAAACCAAAGGCAAATGCTTAACAACTGAGCTGTCAGGCGCCCCTCTTCTGATTTTTTTCTATCCCACAGAACCAGAGGACCTGGCATGTCGCATCTCTGGGCTCTGCACAGAAGGGCCTCTCATACTTGGTGATGTGAATGAGCTGGGATGAGCCCGAGGCTCTGGAGTACTTGTGGCTCCTACATCAGAATAAGCACAGGCAGGGGGCCTGGTGGCTCAGTAGGTTAGGTGTCTGACGTCGGCTCAGGTCTTGATGTAAGGGTCCCGGGGTGGAACTGCATGTGGGGCTCCATGTTCAATGGAGAGTCTGCTTCTCCCTCCTCCTGCTTGTCTTCCCTCTTGCTCTCAAATAAAATCTTAAAAAAAAAAAAAAAAAGCACATGGAAGTTCCTGAGCCTCATCTAGACAGTATCAAGACTGAGGATAGGCCTGGGAATTTGTGTTTTAATAAGTTCTTTTTAGGTGATCCCGAGGCATCCCCAAGACTGAGGTCTCTTGGCTCAAGGACTGCAGTCTCCTTGCACATTCATTGTGAAATTATGAGAGCAGTGTTTGGCATTATGGATCGGTATCCTGTCTTATCTCAGGCATTACGTTCTGGGGACAGGGGTGCCATCTCCTTCCCCTTGTGCTGTCCCTTAACCCCCATGCTGACCGTCTTGCTGCAGATGGTTTTAGGGGGCTCGTGCTCACGTAATGCCTTTCTCTTTCCCATCCTTACAGGTATGGCTTTGTAATTGCTGTCACCACCATCGACAATATCGGAGCTGGGGTGATCCAGCCAGGCCGAGGCTTTGTCCTTTATCCCGTCAAGTACAAGGCCATTGTTTTCCGGCCCTTTAAAGGGGAGGTTGTGGATGCTGTCGTCACTCAAGTCAACAAGGTGAGACTGTACATAGCAGAGGCAGTTAGGTGGCTGCTCAGGAGATGTGGGATGGGTCCCCACTGCTCTGGCTCACCCTGTGTCCTTGGCTAAGTCACTTTGTGTTTCAGTTCCTTGCCTGTCGAGTCGTGCAGTAACCTCCTGCTGCCTCCCTCAGGGTTACGTAGGCTAGAATGAGTAGTCCGTCACCAGTGGCAGCCTCCAGGTACTTACTTGGCGCTGGGTCCAGGGCAGAACCTCACGACAACTGAGATGGATACTTTTATCCCCTTTTATAGAACTTCCACATGGAGAACGTGAGTCTACTGGCCAAGGTCATGTCATCAGCAAGTGTTCCCATTGTGAACGGAGAAATCCCAGGCCGTGGCCCTTGATTGCACTGTATTTGCTTCACTTACAGTGAAATCTTGGCACAAGAGAGACATGAAAGCAAATGATACAATTCAGAGTGGTTTCGAAACATGAAGAAGATTGTTAGGAATCAGATAATTGGGAAGCTTAGGAGAGTTGGGGGATAAAAGACAAAGCAAAGTCACTCATTGTCTTCCCAGGTGGGGCTCTTCACAGAAATTGGACCTATGTCCTGCTTCATCTCTCGACATGTAAGTCTGGGCGTGCTGGGGGCGCTGAGGAGGAGAGACACCAGTCATCATTTTTGGAGCACCCTTGGAAACCACTGGCCTAATCTTTCTTTCCTTTCAGTCCATTCCATCAGAGATGGAGTTTGACCCCAACTCCAACCCACCGTGTTACAAGACAATGGATGAGGTAAGTGGGGAAGAAGTCCATGAAAGGGAGGAAGAATGAGCCCTCCAAGGGATTTTGGCTTGGAGGGGGGCGGGTATCTAGAGTATTCTGTTTCCTCTTCCTCAGGACATAGTGATTCAGCAGGACGATGAGATCCGCTTGAAGATTGTGGGGACCCGTGTAGACAAGAATGACATTGTGAGTCCCTTGCCTGCCTTCCTGCCTGTACCAGGCAGAGGTGGGAGCTGTTGCTTTCTTACCACCAGGATTCTGGGGATTTTGTGCTCTTCTGTGAAGGAGAGGGGATGGGTGGGCAGAAGCCCTGGGGCTGGGGGTTAGAGGCTAGTCCTGTGCTTGTTCAGGCTTTATTTCTTTTCTACCTTCCCTCCTGCAGTTTGCTATTGGCTCTCTGATGGATGACTACTTGGGTGAGTGTTGGCTGGAGAAGGGGGTGTGTGAAGGCAGGGGGTGGATGTGGGACTTAATGCCCAAGTCGCAGAGGCAGTGAACCTCATGACTGTCCGCATGGAAGATCTAGGTCATGTGCCTCGTGAGACGGGGGATGCTTGGTTGAAGCCGCTCCCAGGCTCAGAGCCTAAGTGATGTGCTTTTTCTGTTCTCTGCAGGGCTTGTGAGCTGAGCACCAGGATCCGCCGCTCTATTTGGTCCTTATCTAGGAGATGTGGCGGTCATGCTCCGCTGCTCTGTTTGGTCCTTATCTAGGAGATGTGGCGGTCATGCCCCTCATGTTGTCCAGAGACCCTCTCTGGCTGCTGCAGGGAGGCAGAGAAGGCTCCTTGTCCCCAGAAAACACGGTTCTGCAGCCTCTCCCCAGATTTTTGACTGTGCATTCTGACCATAAAAGGTTCTTGTTCTCATGGATGTGTTACCTCCTTTCTTTGGTAAGAACAACTCTTAGAAAAGACTGAAGGTCAGTTGCTTGCTCGTCTCTTTTTTGGCGGCCTGATGCCTCCAGTAGCCTCAGTGACCCAGGGGATGTGACTAAACCCTGTGCAGAGGGCTGAAGTGGACCTCAGTGAAGGCACTAATGTTCAGTCTTCGGCTTTCAGCAAATGATACCGTTGTTAGGGCCATTCCAAGTCCCAGTCTAGTTTGTTTGTTTGTTTGTTTGTTTTTAAAGATTTTATTTATTTGACAGAAACAGCCAGAGAGGGAACACAAGCAGGGGGAGTGAGAGAGGGAGAAGCAGGCTTCCCGCCGAGCAGGGAGCCCGATGTGGGACTCGATCCCGGGCTCCGGGATCATGACCTGAGCCAAAGGCAGTCGCTTAACCAGCTGAGCCACCCAGGTGCCCTGCCCAGTCTAGTTGAGAGTATTTGTGCTTCCCTCATCCTTAAACATAACCAGGGGTGTAGCTAGGTGTGAGGGGAGACGAGATGCTTGCACCAGGAGAGGGAAGAGGGCAGTAGTGACCCAGACTTTGGCTTCCCAACAGAGCCCTTCCTAGGATGGCTTCACAAACAACAGAGGCCTTTCTGTGCTGATCAGCCCCTAAGCTGAACTGAAAATGGGAGCAGGCTCAAAATGTCCTTAGGGTGGCAAATCCATGAAATTACCCTGAGACTAAATAAACATGCCACCGTCCCTCCCAGGATGCTCACACTTGGCTTCTGTCATGTGATTTCTCTGCCTTGGAATGCCCTCTCCCGGCCTGTCTCCTGGCAGCCTGCCTGCTGATCCAGCAAATCTCAATCATTCTCTTCCATCTCCAACTTTTTCTCCTTTTTCAGCTTGCTTTTACTTGCTTGGAAGCGGAGCTGTGTCGTGGAAAGCGTGGCATTCGGGTTGGTGCAGAACTGGGCTTCAGTCCTAGCTGGGTGACCTTAACGTTTTTTCATTATGGAATGGGCCTGCATCCCTCTCTGGATGGTTGCTGCTTGTGTGAGCTCACATGTTCATGTGGCTTGCACTGAGTCTGGCCCTGGTAAGCCCTCAGCTGTTACTTGTGATTATTGTGCTATAATGCACATTAAACGGTGATTCTTAGCTGGGGTGATTTGTGCCCCCAGGGGACGTTTGGTGGTAACATTTTTTGGGTTGTGACAACTGTGGATGGTACTGCCTTCTAGTGAGTAGAGGCCAGGGATGCTGCTGAACATCCTACAGTGTCTAGGACCGTGCGCCACTCCCCACTCCCCCAACAAAGAATTACCTGGTTCCAAATGTCAGTCATGCCAAGATCCAGAGACCCTGAGATGAAGCATCCAGAATAGTGCTGGGACATGGTAAGAAAATGGCACTTAAATGTGGTTTCCTTCTTGCCTTCACTACTCCTGGACAGAAAGATCAGAGCTTTTCCATTCATACCTCTACAGTGTTTCCTAAAACATGATTTTGTTACTGTCTCCCGTTTCTTTTTATAATCTTTTTTTGTTGTTGTTAAAGATTTTATTTATTTGACAGAGAGAAACGCAGCCAGAGAGGGAACACAAGCAGGAGGAGTGAGAGAGGGAGAAGCAGGCTTCCCGCCAAGCAGGGAACCCTATGTGGGACTCGGTGCCCTCTCCTTCCCTCCCTCCCTCTCTCCCTCTCCTTTTTTTTTTTTTTTTTTTTTTTTTTAAAAAGATTTTTATTTACTTGACAGAGAAACAGAAAGAGGGAACACAAGCAGGGGGAGTGAGAAAGGGAGAAGCAGGCTTCCCACCAAGCAGCGAGCCTGATGTGGGGCTCCATCCCAGGACTCCGGGATTCTGACCTGAGCTGAAAGCAGGCACTTAATGACTGAGCAACCAGGTGCCCCTCTCTTTTTTTTTTTTTAAGATTGATTGATTGATTTTAGCACGAGTGGGAAGGGGAGAGGGGGAGAGACTCAGCAGACAGCTCGCTGAGTACAGAGCCTGACGTGGGGCCCCATCTCATGACCCTGAGATCACAGCCTGAGCCCACACCAAGAGTGGGATGTTTATCTGTGCCATCCAGGCTCCCCTAGCCATTTTCTCTTTCAAGTAATCTCTACGTCCAGTGTGGGGCTTGAACTCAAGACCCTGAGATCAAGAGGTGCTTGCTCTGCTGCCTGAGCCAGCCAGGTGCCCCTCATTTTTTATTATGTAAAGTTTATTTTCTTGAGATAATTGTGGATTCACATGCATCCCTTTCATTTTTCTAACTCCCGCTCTTGGCACTGGGCCAGGTGTTCCAAGTTTGTGGAATCTGGGACAGTTTCTGGACTGGATTTACAATGAATATTCCCACGGTAACCACCTTATAGTGGTGCTACCACTTCGTTGTACTCTTGAGTCGATCACCCAGGTTGTAGGGACTTCCCCTAAGCTGGAAACACCAGGTGTGACAGTGAGAGCAAAATTCCTCTCAAGCTCTCAGATGGAGCCACCCATCTGTAAATCGTGTTGGGGACAACTTGGAAGTAACACCAGGCTAGAAGAGAAGCAACTGGATAGATGGAAGCAACTCATGGAGCCTGAGGACGAAGGTGGTGGTGAGGATGAGGGGGTGTGGCACGCATTAGGAGGGCACATGCTGTGGGGGGAAGAGATCAAGTGTGGATGGCCTGGAGATGGTCTCCAGGATTCTAAGTTTTTGTAACTCAAGAGTTACAGCCTCTTACACAGGTCACAGGTAACTGGAGAGTATGTGCCTGCTAATGCTAAATCTTACACGCACTACTGGATTGTTCACAACAGTTCCGTGGAGTAGCTTCTGTTTACTCCACTTGAAAGTGGACAAAACAGGTGAGACACCTGAACTAGAATGCCTAAGGTCACACAGCTAGTGAGCGGTAGGGCTGTTTTGTTTTTAAGCTGTCAGTCTGGCTACAAAGCCATCGTGAGCTCTCTTTGCCAGTTACTAGGTGGCTGGGGAGTGAGTGGGATCCACTTTTTTCTTACCTGTGGCCACTACTGCTTCCCTTGGCCCCTGCTTCTACCTGAGGTTGGGGGCACAGGGGCCCCAGATAGTTTGAATACAGTTTCACCGTATCCCGCAAGCCTTATCTCCTGCCTCCAAGATTACCAGTGGTTGTCCAGACTAATTAAACACATCAGCAAGATTTCCCAGCAGCCCAGATTTTGCTAAGCTGACCTCAGACTCAGGACCTCAGAGGAGCCCCCACCCCTTCCCTTTATGCAGAGGTGGGCAGACACTCCAGCACTGAAGCACAGTACTGCAAACTACTGCAAATGTCATTCCGAATATAACTGGAAGAGACTGCAGGGTCACAGTCTCCTTAGGTGGTGTTGCCACGGCAACCCCAGCCACATCCATCTGGCTTTCCCAGCTCGGGGCTTGGAAGATCTTTTCTAGAGGCAGCAGAATCTAACCCTGAGCGGGAGGAAGGGCGAGGATGTATATAATCTTGCTCCATCCAGAATACTCCTTTCTATAGTGAATAGCCCTTCCGAACTACCTCATCTTGGATGAACATATAGGAATCGGTTCACTGTCTTCCTCCTGTTGTGTGAAAGAAGCTTTGACCACAACTCTGCCAAGCTGTTTCACAGACAACTCATTTAAATAAATTTTTTAAAGATTTTATTCAGCTAGAGAGGGAACACAAGCACGGGGAGTGGGAGAGGGAGGGCAGGCTTCCAGCCGCGCAGGGAGTCGGATGCAGGGCTCCATCCCAGGCCATCCTTTTTTTTTTTTTTTTCCCCTCTTCTTTCTTTCTTTCTTTCTTTCTTTCTTTCTTTCTTTCTTTCTTTATTTATTTATTTATTTATTTATTTATTTATTGTTACTAAATTTTTTTTTTCCCATTCCCAACACCCAGTGCTCCACGCTCTAGGCGCCCCCAGTACCCACCACCAGGCTCTCCCATCCCCCCACCCCCCTCCCTCCAAGTCCCTCGGTTTGTTTCTGTGTCCAAAGTCTCTGTTGTTTCGTTTCCCTCCCTAGAT